>KB667888.1:805503-815632 GCA_000349065.1 Anopheles quadriannulatus | reverse complement strand
TCGGAATTTTGACTGTAACAAAGCAAATTTAATCGCTTATGAGATCTTTCCGGGTAGGATCAATTGGATCTGAAAGAATCTTGTGGATTCTTTTCACGGATGTAGTTTGTGGATGATGGAACTTATTCATAGGGTAACTGGGTATTTCGGCAGTCTTACTAAGCTAGGCAATGTTACTACATATACAAGATACCTTATCCAGTATAATTTTCCTTCAATTCGTCACTATCTTAGTGAATAGCTCAAAGATCCCTTCAATCTCAATCCCTTCTCCAGATCGAGTCTCTGTTGATACTGTTAGTGCTGATATTGATATTGTGAAGAGTATATTATTATTTTCATTTCATTATTATCATTGAGCTTTCAATTGACTCTAAAGCTTTCCCCACCTAATGGAAATCTAGCTGGCTTTTTCCCATACATAAAATGTTAATAATTATCGAGGCATCTATGAGGCATGCTATGTGCATGTGCAAAGGCATTCGAATCGGTTTTACATCTGACAATATTTGATGTCTGCCGGTCTTGGGTAAGTCCTAAGCAGTATGGCTTTATGACTGGACGTTCAACGAGTTCCAATCTTATGTCCTTTGTCTCCTCTATTTTTCGATGCCTGAATAATGGTATTCAAGCAGACGATGTCTACTTCGATCTGAAAGCAGCTTTTGATCCTGTCTCACATTCTCTACTTTTGGTCAAGCTTAACAAACTTGTATTCTTATCTACTCCCATTGAATGGTTTCAGTCTTACATTTCAAACCGCTCATACTGATAATATTTCTTGCTCCTCTGGCGTACCCCAAGGTAGTGTCCATAGTCCCCTCTTTTTCCTTTTGTTCATAAATTATGTCTGTTCAATTCTTCCTGTCGATGGCTATCTCCTTTTTGCAGACGATTTAAAAATCTTTCTGCAAATCGCTGCTGAGCGGGATGGCCTCACACTTCAGCTTTTTATTGACTTTTTTTGCCGCCGGTGTTCATCCAACTTTTTAAACGTGTGGCCAGAAAAATGCTCTGTGGTGACTGTTGCGCGTTAGCACAACGCCCGGCCTGCAGATAAATAATTTACTAAAAAACGGCTTTTTTAATTAATTCGGGATGATTTTATTATGCTTTTAACAGCACAAAATTTTAGTAGCCGAGAGAGTGAAAACTAAAAAATCGTCCGCTTCCACGCAGGTACGGGATCAGAAAGCAAGCCCTATTTCGCAGTCCATGCGGTCACCGGCTATCCGTCAAACGCTCGGTCGATTTATCGTCCAACCCGATACCTCTAGCGGCCGCTAGCTAAAGTACGGACGCTCCTTGTCGATCCTCGAACGATCGCGTCGTCACCATAAGTGACAGTGACCTTTTTTCGTGCTCGTAGCACATTTATACAAAATTATTTTGCTATGGGTACGCAGATAAAACGTGTTAATGTAGTACGTGACCTTGGGATACTGTTTGACGACAGGTTAAAATTTTCCATATTGATAATGTCATTAGCAGAGCCAGCCAAATCCTCGGCCTAATAATCCACTCAACAGTTGATTTCAATGCTCCTCGCTGTTTTAAATTTCTGTATGTGGGTCTGGTTCGGCCTATATTAGAATATACCAGCATTACAGGGTTTAATTGGTCAGTTCTCATAATTTTTTGGGCTCGTCTTACGATTTCTTCATCGCATCTCATAGATTTTTAGTTCGTTCCCATAATGTATTGGTATCGTTGGATTGGATATCAATACAATTGAACCAAAACATCCTGGGAAATTGCCAAAAAATCGTGGGAACGCACCAAAAACATATAGGAATTTACCAAAAATTGATGGGAACCAACCAATAAATCACAGGAAACCATGTATATAGAGTCCTTTCAGTATTAGAGGCATTACTCGGCTTGAAAGAGTACAGAAACTCTTCACTAGAGTAGCTATTCGGCGCATAATGTCCTTTTCTCCTCGATCACCATGTGCAGTCCGCTGTCTACTGTTGGGAATTGAAGCTTATCCATCTCCACTCGTCAAAACTTGTACTGTCATAATGATCCTTTGGTAAACTGCCTCAGGCTGTTTCATACTGATTCCGACCACTTCGACTTTACATGTTCTTTGCCTTCCTTCCTTAGAGACGGGAGCCAATCCTCCTTTCCTTCCACTTTAACCATTTCCTAAACAGCGGATTTTTGTTAGGAATTAATCTTCGCTAATTAGAACTAAGCAGTGTTAGTTTCTAAGCTTTATCTTTAATATTTGTCAAACCTACAAGGCGTTTAAATTATTTGAAATAAATAAATAAATAGATAAATAAATAATGTTAGCTGAAAGCTAGGTTTCGCTCTTGGACAACGTTTCACTTCCTGCTACATAGTTTCTCATGAATTCTTGTACAATTCTTCGCAAATATTTGAATTCGCTCTTCAAATTTTTGTCTGTCAAATCAATAAAACTACAAATCAACCAAAAATGTTTAAAAAATATTCATACAATTATGAATAAATAACCAAATAATCGAAAAAGCCAAAATCACTAGTGGTGTAGTCATGGGATTAGTCTGAATATTGGTTGACATTATTATTAAAATAACATACTGTACTTTTGCTACTAATGTAACAATTATATTGAATAAAATACCTAATCACCACTAAAAAATCACCTTTTACTGTTTATTTATGGTCGCAATAACACCATGCACCACTATCATACCGGCTTAACAAGCTTCATTACCATTTGTTTACGTGACAACCGATCCCGTGGGGTTCGAAAACTGCAACTAATTTTAATAATAATAAAAAACACACTTTCCTACCTTCCCTCTCCAGCCATCACAAACAACCTAACCGTGCCGGTGCACTAAAGCTCCCATCAACAACGGCTGCTGCTGCTGCTGCTGCTGTTGCCATTCGCTTCATATTGCGCCCAGCACAATTCGTTGACATTGCACATTCCACTGTCGCGCTTATCTCTCACCGGGAGTTGCTCCATGGCCGTGTTTTTCAGCCTGCTGTGTTTTTTTGTTTGCATCTATTTGCCGTTTTAATAATCTTTCCCATCCGCCTGTCAGTGCTATCAGCAAACGCCACCCAAACAGGAGGTGTGCAACAAGGTGAAGAATGAAATTAGAGCAGCATCTTGTTTGCGACGATGTTTAGCAGGGCATTAAGGATGACCGTTATTTTGTATATATGCTTAAACAAGCGGCCCCGTGCAGAATTGGGATCGGAATTTCTTCAGTCAACATCCTAACCATCAAAACCTGGCCCAGCTAGCCAACTAGGTGTCTAGGGTGCGCTTGTCTAGGCTTTATCAAACCGATTACTAGCGTGATAAGCACTGGTCCACTGGTGGGCCACATTTGATTTGGGGAGTAACAAAAATAAAGAGAAAACACACACACACACACACACACACACACAGATCTAACATGTCAGCTGGTTTTTGTTTTTCTTCAACATTCCTCTCGGTCTTGCAAGGCTGCTGAACCAAGGCTTGATGCTGGAGCTGTCTGGGGCTGGGGCAAGCTGTTTACATACAGATGTTGGGGATTTTTGTGTCACGCTGCGTGTCACAGCCGTTCAGCAGTAGGAAGGTGAAGTGATAAGCGATATCGTTTAGGTTCGCGCGCGCGCGACCAAGCGAGACACACAGCTGGAGCGGGAATGGTAATTTTGCCCAGATATAAAACAATCACCCGCAGCGCAATTGTCGTGTGTCGCGTGTGTATGAGTAACGGGGAATGGAATGTGGGAATGTTTTGGAATTAAATGTTGCGAATATGAGGTTGATTGCAGGTTGATAAGATTACAAAAAAAGAACAGGGGAAATGTAAGCAAGGGAATCCCCCTTTCAAAGAGGTTGGGAAGGAAGTGTATGAAGTGATGCCCCGAGATTTCACCAATATGAGCAATGAACGAATGCGTTTTTTGACGTAGATGTTTCCCATTAAAATACAACGTTCCAAATTCCTTTGCCCGAATGTTGAGTCACGTTTTGCCCCCAAAAAACGGGCTCGCCTTGAATACGCGATCGCAATTAGATAAATCATGCATCGTGCACGTGCAATCCGATCAGGATGTGATTTCACAACACTTTGTGACATTTCAAGCTCGGCGCTCGTTAACGAACGCCCCTACAAGCCCAAATATGACAATGCAAGCATCCACCACGACAATGATGATGATGATGATGATGCTTATTAAATAAATAACGTTCGCCTGTCCCAAACACCACTGCCCAAACTGTCACAACAAATTCGAATAATTTATGACAACCACCGGGAGCATCGGGAGCATCCAAAGCTCCACACGGATGGTTCCAATGGGCTACCGGTGCGGGTTTTGAAATTATGTTTACTAATCAAATTGTAGCGGGCTGTCAAATTTGTCACCTAATTATTAAACTGGCCAGGCCATCGGGGCTAAATCGAAACGAGCGCACGAATCGCTTCCGGAATCGCGCCTCTGCTACCGACCACACCTTGGCACTGATTTTGCACCCCAACCCTTGTGGAACTGATGGCCCGTGCAATCGCGTATCAGCGTCTTTGCCGTGGAGCCTACTTAATGAAGACAAATTTAATTGTCTAATCATACGATGTAGCAGCACTGTGGGGGGGCAGGAGAAGTGCGAGTGTGATAAGATCACTGGGGTGGGGAGAGGGGCAAGGCGGATAGGATCAACAATGTAGCTGGCAAGCGAATGGAATGACCACGCTATCACCCTGAGCTGGCCATTTAATTCCGCGAAAACAGTAAATTACTAATTGATTTCCGGTTTGGTGGAATGTCCGCGAGTCGGCGCGTGAGAAGGCGCTGAAGCAAGCGCGAAGACGACAGGACTACCTGATGCAGGAGAGCTGGTGCTGGCATTATTGATTTATAATGTATGGCCAGAGGCTTTGCTCCTGGGTCTTGCAAGACATTTCCACTACAGCATCCCCTCCCGGAAAAGGGTACGGATGCGGTGTGCATGTGGACTTCTCTGTCATTATGTGGATAACAAGCAATTGTGCTTTCGTTCCCTACCCCGCTCCACCTGCTTCACCGCGCGTACTGCGGAGCTTTGCGGTCAGGTTAGCATTGCGGCGTAATCTGTGCAATCAGAATTAAGTCCTCGGCTTTCCGAAATCATCCATCAAACACCGCGCGTGGGGCAATGTGGGTACGGTTGGACGGTGCGAGTGGGATGGATTCTTACGCTTCGGTTAACCGGTAGGCATATCGTTCGAATATTCATGGCATGGGCTACGTGTTGTCGTCGTTGTCGTCCTCGGTGGGTAGTGTAGGCCGGCTGCTTCCAAATGCGCTTTCAATTATGGGCATCCAGCCCCGGGAGTTGCCGTGTGGTGAGGCCTTTAGAGATGAGGTTCAGGTTCGGCAGTGTCAGCCGTACAATGAATATTGATGTAAGTTGGGGCTAGGGTTAGGGGCTGGTTAGGGGCTGTAGGTTTGACCATATGATTGTCTAAAACATTAAATCCACCAACCCATGCCGATGGGCGCTTTGGTGCCTGACAGTTGGCACTGGTGGCATGGTGCTTTCGATGATGACGAGACGCCTCCGAGCGCTGGTACTGTTGTTTAACGACGATATAAACCATTGTTGATGAAGGTGCCAGCATGGCCGATCACTACACCCAACTAAGACTGCACACACACACTCACACCGTGGGGGAGATTGCAGATGGAGACGTTTATCATCTTCGGTTCGGTAATTGTGAACCATAATCGAACGCACATATTGAGCCACTCGTTTGCCGCTGTTCGCAATGCGAAGCTCCAGAAAGCTTGTGCTGCAGATGCATTGATTTGTGCCGATCGTGTATGTGTTGGCAGGTGACAGTATCCCATACAGCCTTTACGTTTTCCTGGGAGAATAAGGTGGGTGTTGCAAGTGTCCCAAGCCGGGAACGACACACTTATGCAATGCAAAATGAAATCTTAATAAGCCCTCCCCAACCGCACTTGATTGATAGGAGGAAGGTACTGGCCGTGTGGTTCAATTGTACTGCTCAAGTGGAAACACAGAAAAGCCTGGCAAATGGGCAAACACCCGATGTCCTCTCTGAGAGAGCGAGTGACGAGTGGTAGTTGGCAATGGACAAACGCTTATCCTACCGTAAATGTAGCTTATCTTCGTCGCTCGGCCGGAATGCTGATGATGTCTCAAAACTGTTTGTTTGTACGGGCGCTTGTGTATGTTGTGCGCCTTTGCCAAGATATTCCTGGTGTGTTGCCTGCTTCCGATCTCGTCGTTTGAGTTGCTAATGGCTTAGATGCTTCGGCGAAGTCCCGGAGTTGGCAATTTCATGGAAAAGGAGCCAGTTGGTTATACTTCCTGGTAATTTTACCTCCCCGAAGCAAACATGTTACAAAAAGGCCCTGTTTTCTAGCACTGTCTAGCATTGTATCTTGATTGTAATGGTCGGCCAAAACCCACCTGAAAGAGTAATGCAAGTCAAGGATTACATTAAGATCCTATCGCTGGAATGGATGCATAAATTGTTTTGTAATCTGGCACGAGATTTGGGAGGCATGCCGTCAAGATTTGTAATGAAACGTGTTCTTTTGCATCGGTTAAGTGGACCATAAATAGCTCAATAGATGAGACTGATTGCGCCGATGTGTGTGTTGGTTTGATGTATCTTTGGAGTTGATGGCCTTTGTCCAAAAGACAGATTTGTTTTTGATTTTACAAGAAACTTTGTCGATTGTGATTTCACTCTTCACCAATTTGATGCTCATTCCAAATGACTGAAATACTTCTTACACAAAGAAACAACTTCCAGGAAGGTCCGTTTCCCTATTTCAAAATAGTATGAAAGCTTGAGCCTCTTTTTGGATATTTTGTAGAGATCTTTACATACTTACACATCAACAGAGCTTTCCATTCGGAAAAGTACCACTTAATGTCTGTGAAGAACCCTCTCCACCAAAACCAAGGCATCATCTTTTCCCATTTCACAAAAACAATCTGTACTGTGTTGGTTTTAAGCTTCCGTACCTTTGTACGAAGAGAGCTTTGTTGCAATTATTTCCTTTTTTTTACTTCTCCCCCACTATGCTAACAAGCCACTCTTGCTAGCTGCTCGATAAAGCATCGATGCTCACTGATGTTGCGTTTTCCATCACCCCGTTCAACATCAAACCATTCTCTCGAGAGAAGAAGTGGTTGAAGTGGTGATAGTTTTTTTTCTCTCCCTTCCGTCCTTTATTTCACTTCAACAAACCCACTGCGAAAGTGTGGCAATGAGTTGAGCCAGATGGATTGGGCGGCAAAGGAAAGGGAACGGCGAACTGAAGCACTTCCGGCGGCAAGAATAATAACTAAAAGTGTGGTAAAAGTTTCACTCCGCTCGCACGGCACAACGGGAACGCAGAACGGTGAAACTTCATGCCAGATTGTCAGCCAGAAAAAGGGGACGAGCGGAAGGGAACAAAACTGAGAAAATTAACGAAAACTTTCAACAAGCAATTCAACGGTTCCCATCAGCAGTATGGCAACGGCTACTCGCCCCGAGGGGAAGGGCCAGATTCTATGACTTCTTCAAAAAGATTTCGAAAATTCTTCAACCGAATGGAAACCGGGGTCGTCCAAGGAAGTGCTGTACAAGTCAACAGGGATAGAAGCGGAATGTGTGTGTGTGTGAGGCAAATGTGCATTTGCGGCATGGTGGTGAAACAAAACAATTCCACAGTCAGCTAGTCGGCGGACATCGGCAGGAGAAGTTACAACGGTGCTGTGCTGTACCGGCACAAGAGCTTTTGTTGGAGCCAAGTTGGAAGCATCTTGGCAGAAGAACGCTTTGCCCGATCGGGCTGCAGTTTCAGCTGCGGGGGGCCACTGTCGGGTGGGAGTAGCTTTTGCGTTTATTATTTTAATGTTGGTAAAGAGAACAAACGGGGGAGGGAAATGGAAGGGTGCTTATGAGGTTTTCATTTCGTAACGGATGGACACATTTCTCAGCCCCGCTGTCCGTCCATGCCATCGTCAGTCTCGTAGCCGACTTCTCCCAGCTGCACAGTATGCCATGGTTGCTAAGGACGCTCTGCTTGATCCGTGACTGATCGTTCGTTTGTTGGGTTTCTTGGGGGAGGCTTTCGGAGGCACAACGTGCCACAAACTTATCTTCCGATACCTTCCGGTGGGGGTGTTGTGGGCGCCCGTTTTTGTAGGCGTGCGAGTGGAAAAAGTGTTTGTTCCACCATTTCTTTTTGTGGTTGGGGTTTTTTTTTCTTTACGCCGTCTTTCACGCGTTGGTAAATGTTTTGGGCAGGGTATACCCGTTCTGGGATGCCGTTGGAGTTATAAAATGGCATATTTTCTTTGGTGGCAAAGAACTACGTGGAAAAAGGGTGTTTGCTGGACGCGGACGTGTACATTGTTTCGTTGCGATATATTTATAAAACCGAATGCCATCGAGCAGGAAGAAGGAGTGCTTTGGGCGTGAGTTGGAATGTGGCAAGTTGAAAGTGAGAAACAACGTTTGCCACACACAAACAGAAAAAAAGCACGAAAACTGTAACATTCCAATGGAAGTGTCTAGAGGTTTTTTTTTTGGCTGGTTTGAGGAAGGAGAGTTCCGCGGCATTATTTAGTTTGTCCGTATGGTTCGCTTCCTGGCGATGCTGCGTTCCACGGTGTGCGGCATACGAATGCAGCCATTTTATGCTAATGATGGTTACGTGCTAGTTGTTCGAGTCGAGTATTTCGGTCATGGTTTCCCCCCCCCCCCCTCTCGTCACTATAACCATTTGTTCCCTCTCTTTTCGTCTCTGCCGTTAGTTTGTGGTTGATTTGAGTATTGGGTATGAGTTTTCCCTGTTTTTTTTTCCGCGAACCTAGAGTTTTCTCCATACCCTCCGGCTGACTCAAGTGAGTGGCAGTTGTTTGGGAGGCTGCAAAAAAAAAACAACCCGCCCAGTGTCGGCACACATTGCATAGCGCACAAAACGTTACACGCTAAACCACAAATTGTTCGGACTGGCACTGGTGGTTTGCTGGCCGCCGGAGAAAAATGCAAGAGCGGTGTAAAAGTTGTGTAACCGTTAGTGTAAAAAGGATAGAAAAAAAAAGATGAAAACACGGCAAAGTGGAAGAATTTGTTGGCCGGAGTCGTCCTCGAACCGATTCCGAATGGACACAATTGTTGGGGGGAGGACGACTTGTTTGACACTTGTTAAAAATGGGTCTATTAAAGCAAGGGTTGGTGTTTTCGTTTTATCGTTTCGTTCTGTGTACGTTTCGCTAGTGGGGAGATTAAAAATTGTTACTTACAGTGGTGTAAAAGTTCATTAAATTGCATTGAAGCTGATAAGAGCGTTTGGTTGCAAATAAAAGCTCCTTTAAAGAGCTTTAAAATGTCGTCCCACTAAAGGTGCCTTCTGCCACTGTTTTAGTATCCGCTGTCCTCTCTTCCACGAAACATTCAACCAAACGATCACAAAAGTTAATTTTCGGCCAAAGCGTGTATGTCAATGATTTGCATCTCCTGTTTCTCTCTTTCTTTCTCCCGGCGGTCCCGAGGGTTTACTTCTATAAAAGAAAGCTTGTTAAATTCAAATCAGCTTGCAGGCAGTATATGGTGTTGCTGTTGGTTGTTTTATTTCTCTCTCTCTCTCTCTCTCTCTTTCTCTCTATTTATCTATGTATCTCTCTCGCTACTACGGCGAGCAGCACGCTTCAAGAGTGTATGAATTTCCTTTGAAGTTGAAGCTGAAAAGTAGCTGCTTTGGCAAAAAAGCTTCCCAAAGAAAAGCTTCTTTATTGCCCATCTCCAAGGTGAATGGGAAAGGTTTGTTTTTCATCTACCTTCGGGCTTCGCCAAAACCCTTCTGGGATTGGCAGCAAAAGAAGTTTGAAAAGCCATAAGCAAACGATGGATCTTATGTGTTCCTATTTTCAAGATTAATGACAATGTTGCAATTGCTGTGTTGCAAGCTTGTAAAAGCGGGCTTAATTTACTATACGGTTTATTGCAAGCTTATTGCAATCTAGAAAATAATAGCTTCATTTTCCTTCCTTTTCCTCTAGCAATATTTTATCAGCTTTAATATCCACGTCCTTTTAGTATCACATAACGAAAGCACGTGCGGCGGTTACGTTATTTTCCTATTCACTAGCGCAAACGATTCGAACATGCTCAAGCTA
>KB667888.1:751553-769879 GCA_000349065.1 Anopheles quadriannulatus | reverse complement strand
ACAAAAGCCCTCCCAAATCCACTGTTGCTGGATATTTGCGTAAAAAAAATCCCAGTATCAGAAAAGCTTTTGGGGGGTGATGAGAGGGGCATTTCCGACCCAAAAGCGAAATGGAAGAAATGTGGTAGTTTAAATTTATTTGGAGCAAAGAGCACAAATTTAGCATACCACATGGCCAAACGAACCACCGAAAAAAAAGGCGAACACCGATACGAAAGGCGCAATGTCACTACTGCCACCGTTTTTATTCTGTTCTGCCCACTTCAAATCGATATTGATCCGAACAGGAGGGGGGGGGGGATGATTTTTTCCCCATATAAAACTGGAATTAACTTTAGCCTCCAAAAGCGCCACGGCGTCACGGTTGGAATACGAAACTAACCGCCCGCCGGGGGATGCTGGGTCTGTTTTTGTTTTCCTGGTCGGCCGTTTTTTTTTTTCTTTTGCTCTCATGTTGTTTTGTATTAGCTCGTATGCAAATGAAAACATATTTCTCTATTCAGCTCTGTGGACGCTCTGTGGTTGGAATTGGCAGTGAACGACAACAAAAACAGACAGTCTCGCACACGACCCCGGGAAACGTGTTCAGTGGATTAGGCGGCCGCTTGCCGCAGGGCAGAGTACAGTTCAATGATAAATCCACTTCATTGCGGGACGGCAAATGGAAAATAATTGTAGAATTGCAAATCCATCCATTGGTGGTGGAGCATGCACAACAACAAAAAATGACACTTTTGCGTTGGCTGGAGACGAAAAAGTGAACCAATTTTGTCTCGACCTGTCACATGAAACCAGTCTCATCTGGAGCATTGTCGAGTCTAATTTATACAAACATCGCTTCAACTGCTTGCAAAGTGAAAATGAAAATAATCCCAAGATGGTTGGGCGCTAATGGATGAGAGAGTTGGTGCGAGAAGACAATCACTTATCACTTCGGTTAATGGTGGCAGCTCTTTGCTGACCTTCAACGTCTGTCGCCCCGTCACCATGGTCGATTGAACAGTAGAAAACTCCCCGCGATGGTGACCTTTTTCGCTAGATTCACTGGTGGTCTTGGTTGGCATTGCAAAATTCAACAAGTACTAGCATCGTCACGGCGCGAGTGCAGTGAAGCGACAGAGAAAAGCATAATAATCACCAACGTCTTTGTGTTGACGTTATTATTTAAGCTTACGGTGTGGACCTTTTTTGGAACTGCTGTCTCTCCCACTCTCTCTCTCTTTCTCTCATCTTTGTCATTCTCTGGCTGCTCGTCATTTACATTGTGCTACTTTTCAGGTCGCTGATGAACTTCTTCATGCTTTTACTTCCTACCGCGAGCTTAAAATTTTAATCCTCAGCTTAGTTCATTTTTCGGTCACACTTTGCGCCCCTTCCGACAGGGGCAGCGCTGAAGCGGAAGTGGCAAATCTTGTTGCAAACGCTTGGCACACAAATAGTCCACATTCAACGCTGGGTAGAGTTTTGGTTTGGGAGTTAGATGAACGTATTGTGAAAGCGCAACGGTTCGTCTGTTGATTTAAATTTTACGCTCCTCCGGCGTAGCTGACGGCCAAAAGTTGCTCGTTAACAATGGCTGTCCAATTTTTTTGGAAAGTGACATGAATCAGAAGTCTAAATTGTAGTTGCAGGGGTTTTTGCATTACAGATTATGAAACAACAATAACATAATATTCGAAAAAGAGTCATTTTAAGTTGAAAAGAACAAGAAAACTAAGCTGTAAATAATGAAAAACTTACACAATAAACAAACCAAACTTGAAAAAAAGCAAAAATCTTAAAATAATAACAGAAAACACCCTGCTTTTAAGAGAAGAATGAACAGTAAAACAAAATTTTACTACGACTTCCGAGATGCAAATAACAACCGAACAATAAGTAGCAAGCGAACAATAATAACAACGCACAACAAAATGGGAAACCTTTTTCCCACCGACAAAAGAATAGCAATGGCTACTGGGAAAAGGAAAGAAAAGCCATACACGCCACCCCCCCCCCCCCCCCCTCTAAGCCCCCGGTTCAACTCACCTTTGCATTTGTGATGTTTACTTTTTGTCCTTTTGTCATGCTTTTTTTTTTTGTGCCATTCACCACGCCATCTCGATCCGGAAAAGTTTATGTGCCATTTTGTACGAAAACTTCCTGCTGGCAAGAGGGAGGCCGAAGGTCTGCTACGCTGGACTTTCCCTGGATTTAGGTTTCCAGGTTCGTTCTTTAGCAAAAGGGACAGCGAGTTTTCCAGCGCCATTTAATTAATATTCCGTTGCCAAGCAACGGAAAATCGGCAGTGGACTGCTCGCGCTATCTCACCGCGGTAAGCGACCACGAAAAGGTGAAGTAGAAATAGGTACCACAGCCGGGGCAGAACTCGAAACTCTTGCGTGAAAAGTTTGCGGACTGTGAACCGTTTTTTCCAACTTTAAGAATCCAAAGATGGCACCCTCCGTCTGCAGTCGTTTCCAAGTGACTGGAGCAAACTGGAGGGTTTGTGTGAAAAAAAAACGGGCGTCTAAGAAGGTGTAATGAAGTAGTGGAAAAAAGGAAGAACCCAAAGTAGATGAAGAAGAAAATGGGAGGAAAAGTCACGGTGGTAAAAATTCATTAGACTCGACTCCTTCCGAAACGGGTGTACTACTACTACCGCTGCAGCAAGAGTTCTCAAATAACGCAGGATGAAAGTGTAATTACTTAGGCCCGCAAGAGGCTGTCTCTAGTGTTGCTGATAATGGTGCTGTGTAAGACGATGCTGTCGAAGACGGCCGACGATGGCAACGATGCTGATGATGATGGTGATGATGATGACGAAGGGTTTTATGCGGCACGACAGAATGAGTAGTTTCTAGTTTCACCCCGTTTTTTGTTGCTGCTGCTCCTCTCGAGAGATTGACCTTTCTTTTGATAGTCAGCCGGGAGACCTTTACCTTTATGGTTTATTACACACCGTAGGGCTTGATGGAGCGACAAAAGAGCTACTAGTCACGGTATCAAAAAGTGTAACATCGTGACATTTTGGGGGTAATATGAATGCCTAGCGAAAACATTTCCCAAGGACACGATGACGCAATAGGAATGTTTCCGAGAAGCAATCAGCTTATTGACAATTTATCAAAAACTTGTCCGGAAGTTTGACTTCCAGTTAGAAATAGCACCCGTACCTTGGTAGGCAAATGCCAGCAAAGATGCAATTGAAGCTCCACAGAAGCTGAAGAAATAAATATTTACCCTACAACCAAATATGTGACGTGAACTTGAACTTAAAGAAATACCTTAAAGTAAGCAAGAAACCCTCACAAGCACCTGGGGAATTAAGCAGCAGCAGCAAAAAAGTTAACTCCCAGTGTGTAAGTCCCAACGACACAGTCCTTTGCATACCCTTCGGAATGGGGCAAGAGAGGACCTTAAAAACTGATCCCAAAACTTGAACTTTTAGGCTTTATCGCTTGCGAAATTGTGGGGGATGTGAAATTCCTCGCACGTCCAGTTTTGGAATCTTTTCCCCCGAAAAAGGAAGGCAGCAAGTAGCTCTGCGAACGTCTCTGTGAGTTGCCGAAGGGTGGTAGCCTAACAGCATTCCAGCAAAGATAACATGAAACATTTTCCCCGGTACTCTCTCTCTCTCTCTCTCTCTCTCTCTCTCTCTCTCTCTTTATCTCTCTTTCTCCGGTGATGAAAGTTTTGAGACCGGGTGCGATAAAAGAAATGAAATATCGACGAGCTGAGAGGGTAAGGCTTCGAGGCACTTTGAGAAAGTGCCGATCGAACGAACGCGCGAGTTGATGGAAACTATTGCAAAATCAAACATTGGCTACAAGTGGCATATTGGCTGGAAGAGGGAAGTATGGAACGCCAACGCGGTGGAGGTGGTTCAGTTTTCAGTGGGAAATAGTGCAAACACAACTTCAAACGAAGCTCTAATCAGGACAGTTTACGAATGTAAACGATTCGTTTGTGTTTGCCTGACATTCGAGACGATTGGCACACGAGCGAGCGATCGATTCCAACTGCTTGCGCTACTAGTTCGCTCGTTTGTCTTGGAGAGTTTGAGAGCCTGAGAGATGAAAGGGGAGAGCCTTTGAGCAACATTGACTTCTTTTTTGCATCGCCCACACCGTGCCACCTCTACGCTACAGCCCTCAAACAAAAGGGAACAGCGAAACAAAGAAGGAAAACTACTCAAACTTTAGCGGAATGCGAAACGAACCGTATCGATCGGTGCCAGATTGAAATGGTGTTCGATACACAGCTACTGAACGCTTTCAGTGTGCGGTGGGTTTGGAAGGATAGTAGAGGTTTGGGCGAAAGGAGTCCTTCTGCTTTGCTCTATCTCTTCTTTTTGTGCTTTTCTATCCCAATTCAACGGTCCGTGCTGCCGTGCGACTAGCAGTTTGTAAACAGGGATCCCCACCCCGGCAGATAGCTCCGGATACGGATTCCAGGGAAAGGCTTCTTCGAATTTTGCAACCTCATTTCCACCATCTCGATCGCAATCGGGGCCCCATTGAGCGGTTCGTGCGTTCGTGCGCCAGCAGTCGGACAAATCGATTCCGATTGTCGGACAAATATCCTTTCCGACCTGTGAGGAGAACCGGGTAGGCGAGGGGTGCAATGGGCCTCAAATAGACAATGGATGACAAATGATGAGGATAGAAATTTCTCACGCTCACAGCGCGCTTCAAGTCTATTGTGTGTCGCTGGCCTCGAGGGCTCGCTCGATTGTTTTTTTTTTTTTTGCATTACCGTGGGTTCATTTTCAGTTATTGGGAAAGCTCCCATCCTTCTTGGAGCTCATTCTCGGGAAGGTTTTTTGTCGTTCCTCACAGCCGACCAGAGTGACCGGGGTGGAAAGATAGAGTAAAGAATTTGATTCAAAAGCATGCACCATTGATATCCATCCATTGGACAGATTTTTCCCCATTAAGGAGGTGTAGTAACAAAACCCTGGCGTCGTTCGTTATCTTTTGCTGTGCTGTGCGGTGTAGTGTTGGTTAGTGTATTGTCTTCCCTGCTCCAAACCTCATCTGCACGTATCTTTCTGAACGATCAAACATTAGGAGGTTGAAGACGGGGAGAAAAAGCTAAGCAGTACGGTTCCTCGGACCCGATTAAGGTTCGATTCGGACCGGTTCACAACGGCCGAAGCGCATCAATTTGTTTCCCATTGGAAGATTTGTGGAATGGCCTACTGCCGGCGTAATGGATGACAATTCGTACGGAATGACTGTACGCATCTGTTGGCTGGAGGAGAGCTTTTGTCCAGATGTTTGAGCCCTTTAAAGATGGTTCTTTTGCCAGAAATGTAGCCTTACTGTAATTTACTACAACAATGTTTGAAAATTCCACGCTTTCATGAGTACACCTTAACAGAAATGCCATTGTTACGTTGCGCGCTAACGTATAAGGGTTCTTAAGCTATCACCACGTGACGTTGAAATGGTCCAGTGCCTACTGTTTAGCTTTGTACACGGGGTAGGTCTTATGTTCGAATCTCGTGTCTAAACCGGAATGATTCCGATGTTACAGGGTTTCGAATCATATAATACGTCAGAAAATGTTGATGATGATGTGAAGAAATAGAAGAATTTAATGTTGAATCGGATTGGAGTAGGAAACAGTTACTTAGTGAATAGTTATTGCGAATAAATTTGATTACAGATTAATTACAGTTTATTCATAAGGATCCTAAAACATGTGTTTAATCACTCCAAACTCTTTAATCATCACGCGGTGTTTTTTTGAAAAAAAAATGTAGGTTTAATCTATACAGCGCTACAACCGAGCGCTTCATAGCTGGATGCAAAACCCCATAGATGTTTTGCACACTTCTTCTTCTAAGTGTTTGACAGATGCCCCTACATGCATGCAAACCTCCATAGCAACGTTGCAAACATCCCCTTACCATTTCAAACATTCCACCGAGTGGATCAAGTAGTCCATTATATGATTCGAAACCCTGTAAATTGGAATAAATGTTAGATCATGTAATTGATGGATAATTATCGCCTTGGAAGGCAATTTATTCAATCCTCACGATAAGCACGATAAGCAACATTAAAATCTTTTTCCTACCTAATATATTATGAATAACCTTCTAGTGACGTTAGAGTATTTTGAATTGATAAATCGCAAATATTGTAAGATTTATATTGTAACCCACAGCGTAAGACAACTCTGCTTCCTTTGGATTTAATGTCTCTGGTACTACAGTATGCAGATATTTTTAATCGAATAAACTCCGATCATCCTTCGAATTTTATAGCTTCTCTCATTCTGCTTTATGTCCTGCCGAGAACCACTCCCGGGTAACAAAACCCCGAGCGTCGAGCACTTTGGCGACCATTGACAAACGCCAACCGCCACCAGGTTCAGCATCCATGAATAAATCAGCTCTTGGGACATGATTGCAGCAAATTGCGCTCCTGGAAGAGCAACAAAGCAAAGCAGTGTTGGCTTAATATCCTCCACTTTTTAATTACCCGTCTCGCTCTCCTCGCTCACGCCAAGGCGATGCCTGGTCCTGGTCGTTGCCGCCTGGTGGTCATTTTCTTGCTCATCGCCTTTTGCCGCTAATTATAGTCCCGGGGAAAGTTTCGCTCCACTCATCTTCTCTCCGGCCTCGCACATAATCGTAATGGCTCGGTAATAAATCATCGCTTAAATGAACGCCTATTGAGAATGGCTGGGGAAGCCGCCCGTGCCCTTCGAACAGCATCCGAAGGAAGCGTAACCTCAAACACATAAGCGGATCTTGCTTTCATTTTTTTTATGTGCCATGCCGGATCTTGTCTGTCTCGGCGTACAAATGCCTAACTTAAAGCAGACACACAAACACATCGGCGGAAATTGGCGTAACTGAGGCAGCAAAAGAAAAAAAATCAATACAGCAGCATCCCCATACACAGAGATTTGTTTGGTGTGACATTCACCGTTACCACCGTAACGAGACGGCCCAGTTTGTCCTCACCAAAAACCGCCCACAAATTGGACCCGATCCTGGTATGCGCTGCTACGATTCCATCCACCTTGGACTTTCCCCTTTTCTCCCAGTTTCTGGCAGTTCAAAAATTGGCCACATTAAGCATAATTTATAAGCGTCTATTTACGCAGTTTTACGGCCTGCGGAAACTTTCTGTCCATCGCGCTCGT
Source organism: Anopheles quadriannulatus (assembly GCA_000349065.1). Classification (NCBI taxonomy): domain Eukaryota; kingdom Metazoa; phylum Arthropoda; class Insecta; order Diptera; family Culicidae; genus Anopheles; species Anopheles quadriannulatus. The sequence goes on along the minus strand of KB667888.1, from coordinate 762,736 downwards.
CCCGCTCGGTGACGCAGCACTGACAGCGGCCGACGGGGCATGTAATCCGATAAGGACGCCCGGTGGCAGTTTCCGTTTAGCGCCAAGCCGCCACCGTTCCCGTTTGATTCAACCTGGGTGCGCACAGTGGGTTTTTGATTTCCGGAACCCACCCACCCGCCGAGCGATGTCTACGGTGTCTGTTTGACGATGCCGAAGACGGAAGCGAGAAAAAGACCATCAGAATTCGCTTGTATTCCGCTTTTCTGTGGTATTCTTTTTGCGCTCAAGAATGCGTTAACTTCATCTCGGGCGCGTTTTCTCCGCGTGAACCGGTGAGCTTTGGTTACATGCGCGAAGGGAGCGCAAATTTCTCGCAAAAGCGCCAGTAAGCGCCAGCCGCCGTGGAGCTTTTTTACAATCAGCCCGCGGGTTATCATATTTTATACACGAGAATAGCGCTCGTTTTTTTTTTGTTTTTGTTGTTGCTCAGTTCCGTTCCATTTATCCAGCGGTCGTTTGCTTGCGCGGGATCTTAAGGATTACAGCAATTTTGTGGCACTCTTTGGCTTGAGAATATCAACGACCTGTCTTCACCCATTCCCGACGGGGGCTTACAAGCAGACGCAATCCATCCCAGGAAAGGTTGGAACTCCGCGGGGGGAGAGGGTGGGAGTATGTTTTCTGATTCAGGGCATTTTTCCTCATTCGTGGTTTATGGTCCCTTGAGCAGAACCAGTTCCTTCCCATTGGGTTGGGTTTGTTTGGTTTGAAATATTAAAGGTAAGCTTGGGTTACGAACGTAAACGAGCTCTGGCCGGGAGGCCCCGCTTTGTACGGCGTGGAAAAAAGCAAATCTGGAACAACTGTCGGGGACTGTAAAATCCCGAAATTATGAAGTTGGTTACGCTCCTTCGCTGGCGGGAGTTTTCAACCCGCCTCTATCCACGCCGTATCAAGTTTCAACCCCAACTAAAACGGCTTAATCTTCAGGTTATGCTTCTTGAAGGACTTCATTTCATCGCTCGGTACGGTAGCAGCTTCCTGTAGAGAGCTTGAGCTCCTGCGCTGAAAATGTGTTGAAAGAAGGGCGCAAGAATCACGACAGAACGTACCGAACACAGCCCGGGCCAATAGCATTAACAGCATCAGCACAGGATGTAACGGCAATATTACCAATTTAGAGACAATAAAACCTTATTAATCTTGTTATTTATTCATAAACACTCAATTCCTCCACCGGTCTCTCGTGCAGGATTACGCCGCATGGCACGAGACGAAGTGGACCCGGGTCGGATCGAGGGAGCATTAACAGCTCGCCACACCGTTCACTGCCGTGGCGACGGCTTTGCCTTTCGCGAAATTCTACCGCGCGTGTATTAGGCAACGGAGCGGAATTATTGCCCGCTTTCCAGGAAGTGTCCGTAGATTATGAAGCACCCGACAGAAGGCACCCGACAAGCTCCGACGGGTAATAAAGAAAGCCCGCGCGTGTGGGATGTGTGTGGGAGCGCCAAGCGTTCTGGACCGAAGCAGTTCGGGATTAAAACCACTCGTTTTCGGGGAGAGTGGTTTCGAGTAGCAAATTTTGTAGTAAGTTGCACCCTTTTCTTTGCGCGCTCCCAACAATAGAACGTACTTTGTGAGCCTCTCTGTGTGCGTGTGCGTGTGTGTGGGTGCAAACAGCAACTTCTCACGCTCATCTTACCGCCCACTGCGGACTAACAGGTCACGGTGCAAAAACGGGCATTAGCTTTTGCAGTGGGGCTTTTGGTGCGTGTGTGTGTGTGTGTGTGGGTAGCGATTGTAGTCGGCAGTAAGCCGAAATGGGTTTGCCCCGTCGTTTAACGTCATACTTTTGACGAGCTTTGAGAAGGGAGTGAGCTTTCGTCCGAGTGGTTTTGCTTAAAGATTGATGTAATTTAACGGAATGTATCATGGAAACAAGATTTCCCTGGTAAGAGATTTGTGAAATGAAAATAGAATAAAGTGAATAAAATTGTTAGCTGAAACACTTCAAGCATTTTAACATAATCCAATATAGTTCAAATTTTCAAACTATTCTGATTGTATAAGAATCAAACATTAGATCACAAGGTTTTACAGAATTACATTACAATTTGTACATGTTGACGCCTTAAAGTTGACGCCTTTGATAGACATATATCAGCAATGTTTCTATGGAATACAAATACACGAAATCACCTTCTGATAAAGACTAATGAAATTAGATATTTTAATTAAAACCCTTTAGGCGCATAAAATCATTATACAAGCTGGCAGCTTCCCTTACACGTATTGTCTATCATACCATACCATTGTGTATCTGTCCGGTATCATTTCACCTGACACTGACAGCATAATATCATTTCACTCATATCAGTTACGATGATCGCTTTTGCTTCGTTTGATTTATTTGTTCATTTTACGCTGCTCATTCGCTACCACATCACGCTCGGCACGTTAAATAACGCTTACTCTTGCTGCATGACGTTTGTCGCTTTCGGTTACGTTGTGTGAGTTTTCCGACAATTTTTTTTGTTTATGTTTAATTTGTGATGAAATGAAATGTCATTGGATAATGAAAAATTCCTTCATTTTCATTTCACATTTCACGCTTTTTCAGTTCGTCACACTCCCACACATATACCCTCCAACAACCTCAATGTACGCAAGCGAACGCTTTAACGCACGGTATCATCACTGTACTAACCGAACACGTGTGTGTGTGTGTTTTAAATATCTCCCCCCACCAACAGGTTAATCCCCGAACCAAGCAAGCCGGACCTGTTCACGCGGATGTAACGATTAATTTCATCACCCGCTGCACCACACAACAAACGCCCGACAACGCTAGAGGACGGGCACGCTTTCCCCGCTGGTTTAATTCGCATACAATGTAGCGCGCTGCGAAACAAAGTAACGGTCCCACGCATGCCACGATGACAACCGTTGACCATTTAAAAGATAATAAAGCTTAACGTACAGAAACGATTATTCCCGATCCCTCGTGGCTGCGGCAAAAAATGCGATGAAAACCATTAAAAAAACAAAGTAGGCGACAAGTAAAATAGCTTCAAGAAGAGGTTTACTGCGAGCGAAACAAAAAAAAAATAGAGTAGCATTGCAACACACAGACACACACACGCTGGCTCGCTTATTCACTGTGCAAGTGGTAGGAAAATGGGAAAAAATTGAGCAGAAAATCGTCGTCGTCGGTTGCATGGGGAGGGCACTGTCGTAAATTAAATTTTATGCACCATACGGAACCATCATCGAAGCTTGAGGGGCAAACAGTGCCGTTCGGCTGTACAGTACAGTAACCCGAGGGCAGGAAGAGAGAAGGAGCGAGCAGTGTGGCACCAGTGTCTTTCGAGCTGTCAGTGGTGATTTTATTTTATTTCCCTAATGGTTTATGGGTGGGCGTCTCGCATCCCGCTCCTTGAGGTTGCGTGCGCGCTCCCTGTCCATTTGTGGCAATGGAAATCGTAATTTACGCGAGCGCTCTCCACTCTTTCAACGGCTCGTTTGAGTCGTGATGGGCCGTGCCTGTGTAGGCAGTGTGTTTTTTCATGTTTGCAATTTTCCATTTCATTTTCCAGCATTAAAAGAAACACAGCACAGAAGCAGTAAGCCATGCGAAATAATCAGAACTGATGTGCGTTGTGGCGGCAAAAGTGAGTTTCGCTTGCAATAGTGACGCGTAGTGACGCCGGAACCGTTGTTTCCCCCGGCCGGAAACAGTGTAATGCCGAAGGCCAGAAAACGAATCACGCAGTTTTGCTACAAAAAGCGACCAGATTAGGGCGTAGGATTTGGTAGTGTACGCGGTATCTTTAACGCTGCTCGATTGGCGTTGTTTTGGCAAAAAAAAAGAAACTTACATTGGAAAAAGTGTGATTTCGTGCTGTGTTCCCGCTTTGAACGTGCTTCTTCATAAGTGTCGAGTGAGTGTGCGTGAGTGTGCGTGAGTGTCCGAATCACACACACACACACACAAAGGAGATCCCACAAAACCCTCCCCGTCCAACGCGGGATGCCATGAGTCGATGGGCGAGAAAATGGGAAAAGTTCTAGCGGCCATCCCGGCGCTCAACGGCAGCATATCGACGATAAATTTCAGCATTAAGCTGCTCATCTACTGTTTGATGGTGCTGAATGTGAAAACTTTCGGCCTGAAGTGCGTCTGCAATCCGGACGAGTGCGACATCATCCGGCCGGAGGACTGCCCGGGCAAGGGCTACATCGTGTGGGATCCGTGCAAGTGAGTATCGGCACCTTCTGTTCGTTCTTTTCTTTTCTTTCATCTATTTTATCTGTACGCTTTCGATTTGCCCATGCCCACACGCCCACTCAATTTGGCCAATTTTTGCTGGGCTGTCCGCCCTTCACGTGAAAGTGACGTGTGCCTAAGGGTAGGTGTACGCTTCCGTTCGATGGGTTCATGGATGGTGCAATGCAAAGGGAACGAATGGTCGAGGTAAAAATCGATCCACTCTCCTCTCTGTATGCTATAGCATTGCTAGGACATTTGGAACACATTTTTGCCAGCATAACGAAAGAGAGAAAGCGAGTTCAACATACGGACGCTAGCTGTGGCTTAAATTGGGTCAAATTTTAGCATTTGCAAACGAAGCTGGTAACGTTAGATTTTATTAGCACGACATTTAGATTAGTTCCATGAAGTGTGGTTTCAGTTTCTGTGTTCTGTTTGAACTCTGGCGGTCTGTTTTCCGCTTTGTCCGGTGCGAAACCGATGGGCACAGCTGCACACATGCCCGATCGCACAACATTTGGACGATATTTTAACCCTGCTAAAAGGAAGGGCTTGAGGCCCGTTAAAAAGAACTTTCAAAGCTTCAAATTTATGATTACCCCATGCTCGGAGCGGCCCAAAATGGTTAATGCTAGTGCAACAAGTTTTTCTATGTTTCGGGCTGAGGGGTTTAGAAAGGGGTAACAAGTTATGGCCGGGGTCGTAGGGCTGCTCAAAATGGCATCAAATGGTTGTCTATAAATTTATTCCCAGCACGTACCCCTTAAGGGTTTGATGAGATGGAATAGATAACCCGTGTTTTTTTTTTTTGCTCACAGTGAGCAACATCTGTTGGATGGATCTGGTGAAAGCGTGTAGTTTGAAGCGAGGTATAAGGCCTTTGTTTTACATTGCCTTATGATTTAGACGCTTGATTTTTGATGATGATAATGATTGTGGATGTGTTACTTGTTAGGTCGTTGTTCTTCCTTGTATCGATTGATAGGGAAAATTGATCAAGTTCTCCATGGAAATGATGTGGGTAAAGGCCAATGTCATCAGCAGCGCGGCACACTGCACCGAGCATGAGTGTGCCGTACAGAGCTTTCGAGGAAATTTGTGTAGCTTTTTTGCTTCCCCATACCAGCAGAGCAGAGTTTGTTTGTTAACTTTCGCTCGTTTGTGCCCCACCGAATTTGTAATCTTGAGCTCAAAACGACCTCACTGAAGAAGTCTGCACCGCGGGAGACGACGATTTACATGCGACAAGTTTGGGTGAAGCTATTCTTTTTAATTTTTGGAAGTATGTGACAGGAATGATGCCTTGACATGACATGGTCACGACCGCACAGTCCGAGATTGTGGTATGACATGGTGCAAAAACATTAAGTTATCGCTACGGTAGGGTTGGAGGCGTAAAGTTAACACACTCACAAGAGCATTTGCTCGGTTGGGAAAGTTGACAGAAAGTTACTTTCTGTTAGTTCCGAGAAAATTTAAAAACGGGATAAAATGTTCTAGAAAGGTGTGTCCAGAGTATTATGTTACTTTAAATCCATAAAAGGTGAAACACCTTGACGGTTCATTTTTGGAATAAAGCTCTCTAAAAAAGCTTCACATCAAAGATCATTCTCTAACTATTAGTTAGTTTTATTTAACCTTTCTTAAATAGAGAGAAAGGTTCTAATTCGTTTATAATATCCTCACCTACTATTTGCCCGGATTTTCACTAACTGGCCGCACCATAAGCAAATTGACTTAGGTATTATTGTGCTCCTGAACCGTCATCAAGACCAGAAACAATGTACTAGACTCTGATTAGGATAGCTTAGCGGCTGGCATGGGCTGGCCCACCAAAAAACCTCTCGAAACTACCAAACCCTACTCCAACATGTCGCTCAAACGACACCGAACAAGGTCGTTAGCAACCGTAAGCCCCATTACAGACGCACAGAAACTACACGTCGATACGTTCGGCTTTCGGCTTGAAATTAACCGCAATAAAGCCAGCTATTTTTACAACAACACACAAAACCACATCCTAATGATGATCGCTTGGTGTGTAATATGCTTTCCCTGCGTGGTAGTAGTCGCAGCACGAGTCGCTCGCCGTAACGCCCACAAAGCACTCATAAATGTCACTCTCAGGTTGGCCGCGGATGGTCTTGGTGTGGCAGCTTATGGTGTGAGTGAGGTGAAACTACTACACGCCATAAATTAGCCGCTTTATCGGCCACACATGCCCCGCCCTGGGCCCAGCTCGAACACGTGAAATCGTAAAACCATGCTTTAGCTTCAAATTTATATCTTCCAAATAGTGCAATTAACACTACCACCTTCCCTTCATCTGCTATACAGCCATTTAACCACTGCTTACGGTGTCGTTTGGATTGCGAAGCGTTTCCCAATCCGCAGGTGGTGGTGGTGGCAAGCTCCCATTCCCGCTCACCTTGAACTGCTAATTTATGGTTACTTCGTGTGAGGCACCCATTTCGGAAATCGGTTCACAATTCCAGTATCCTTCCGTGGGTAAGGTAAGGTAAGGTTACGGAGCATGCACTTGGAATCCCGTATCACGCAAGCCCCCGTACCCCATTGTAGCGCAGCGAAGTGTAGGTATCGGTGCCGCCGTGCTTAAATTGTGCCTAAAAATTGACTCACGTGATCAAAAACAGCGGTCAGTAGCCACGCTTAAGTACCTTCCGCTACGCTAATTACACCTTCACGGGTGTAATGAATGGGTTTGAGCAAAAAATGGAAGGCAAAGAAAATCATTTAGAAAGTAGAAGAGGGAGAAAAATGGGGGAGAAAAAGTCAAATTCATCCAATTACCAATTACAGAACGAATACACAAAAGGGAAGCTTTTTCCGTTCAGCCGGACAAAAAATCTGCATGCAAGTGCAATGAGCATCGTATAGAGGTAGGAAACGAAGGACAATTTATTGGGCATTGCCTGCTTCGATTCTAGCCCTTCAGGCCTTTTTTTCAACGTCTCATTGGGCTAGTCTTATTCGACAAGAAACAAGAAAAAAAAGTGTTGTAAAAGCTCTGCCCCTTGTTGTCCCTTAATCCACTGCTCGAAGTCCCGAGTTAGGTGTTTAAGGGAGTGTTTTACATGTTATTTTGCCTGCTTGGGTGGCGCTGTTTTCCTGGCCAAAGCAAAACAGCACTCCGTTTCGTGTACGATTTCGAAATCTCTTGACAGCAAATTCCCGTGATTCCTTCGTACCGATATTTGCATGCTACAATCTGAGCCGAGTACAATCAACGTCCACAAAAAATAGGTGTGTACGTATGTATGTATAGGTGAACATGGGCCCTACAACATCCGTGTGTTTTCTTTGCACCCATTCGTGTTGGGCAGGCTTGTTTTCGTTCGCTTTTATGTTTGGTGTGTGTGTCGTTTCTGCACAAATCCTTTGCTCTTTTTGACACCTTGATCGAGCTCCCTGCTTACCCGAACCGGCCTGGCGTGGGAAAGCAGCAAGGGGAAAGTTTTCCGCTTTCCCTCTTTTTGGGGTTGATTGTAGTCCCACTGTTTTCGTTGAACTTCCCTTGCCATACACTGCCTCTGTGTTCTGTGGCTGTACGGGGCGTAGCTTTGCTTCGTTATACTTGCTTCATTTTTCAAAACTACAAACGCCCCAAGTGTGAGAATATTGCTCCATTCGGTCCTGTGTGTATGTCTGTGTGTGTGTGCTTTTGCTCTTTTTGGTGAAGCAATTCCTTTCCTGCCCTTCCCCAGCGACCAAATCGCACTCACCCGGTGTGGGTGTCAATAATGCTTGGCAATGGAGAAAGGGCGGGCCGCCGAAACTAGCCCGAAAAGGTAGCAAAGCAAATAACGACACGAAGAAGGAAAGGTTGGGAGGGAAAATCACGACAAGCGATGAATATTCAACGGGAATGAAAACCTGCCCCTAAACTTTGGCACAGCAAGCTCCGGTCGGTCGGTCGGTCGGTTGTGCCCCGGAGCGATCAAGGGATGAACTATGAATTCTTAGTCTCTACTATGCTGCTACACTGCTGTGTCCTGGCCCCGAGCAAAAGGTACAAGAAAGAGGAGGTGCTGATTATTTGCTGATAAACTCGCCCTCACTTTGGGAGTGTGGAAGCGAGAATGTGAAGCACCCGGGGGCGATAGAAAAAGAAAATAACTAGGTAGCAGTAGCAGCAGTAGCAGCAGCAGCAGCAGTCACAGAACTTTGGTATTTACAGCCGGGGCAGCAGTGCGGGACTGGCTTGACCATGGGACGCTAGGATTATCGTTGGCTAAAAACTTTTGGAAGTAGCTGTGTAGTATGTATGTGTTTTTTCCCCCTACTCTGTATATTCCCTTCCATTCTAACCCTGTATTTATGTGTGCGAATGTGTTGGCGAGTTAAGTTCTTAAATGGATATGGGTAGGGAAAGGGAAAGTTCAGAGCTGGTTGTGCTTGTTTCAGCACACAAAACAGGATAAGAGGTGAAATGCTCTTCCACGTAGCTGGTAATTGCTGACCATTTGTCTACGGCAGTGGCAAGTTCTCGGTATTATTGCTTTCCCGCTTGCCTTGCTTGGACAGCTTGGAACGGCCAGTGGACAGGAAAAGGTACAGTTTTAAATATACTCGAATGTTTGTGAATGATAACTTGCTTTCAATTACACTAACGAGCTTACAGAGACACATTTGCCTCTGTTCTTTTTCAATCGGAATGATGAGCTTCATTCTATCGTTTCGGTTTATAAATTCTGACTTCACAGCAATGGAGTGATAAGGTAAAAAGCTGTCTATTTGTACATAGGTTCCAAATAAATCTGTGCACAGCATTGAGAGTAGCAATTGAAAATGAAGCACATTTTAAATGCTTTAAACCCCCACGCGGTTTTCGCTACGGCTTCAAACGATAATGGCACTCATTCGAAGTAAGGCAGCCAATTAACCATGGAGACGCCTGGTGCTTCATGCCGGTCGAGTGGTGTGTGTGAGTGTGGTAATAGTTTTCCACTCATTTCACCGTTTGATCGAATGGCGAGCACCTCTGCCCGTACTGTTGCCCTAACGACATTCTAGCAGCAGTGCTCTAAAAACCAAAATCGATGCTCGTAAAACCAAATGGCAAAAAGTCACGAACCTTTACGATTCCGGCGGTTTCCTGTTTGGGTAGCGGGGGGAGCTGGGCTGGCGGTGTTGGAAAATGATTGCTATAGTTATTTCCCACGTTTCGAATGCTCCACTCACAGGCAGGTAGTGTAGGAACGGTTTTGATGTGGAATATTCGCAAAGTGAAACAACTAAAAAAAAGGAGAGAGTGAATAAGCACACTACTCAGCTTGTTTTGGAGTTGATGGAAATTGTTAAATTTAATGTATCGCTGCGAGGGCGCATTGCCACATCACTACACACCCACACACACACACACACACACACACACACACATACACACACACTCGACAAATCATTTTCCACTGGCCCCGGGGGTGGCTCAAAGCGTTGCTGTCCAGTGAATTATTGTACTGAACTGTTCCTCACCAAACTTCCCTTTGGGCCGGCCGATGTTCACTTTTTATTGTTAAAAGTTTTCGTTTTATGTTATTTGCACCCTCGCGAGCTGCCTGATTTTCACCATTGCTCTGCTTCTCTTTCCCCACTCTCTCTTTTGCTGCACAGGTGCTGCAAGGTGTGTGCCCGAACGCTCGGCGAAGCTTGCGGTGGACCGGGCGGTTTTTCCGGCACGTGTGAACCACCACTTAGCTGCGTTTCGAAGCCACCGGTCGGTGGTTCCGGCGTGTGTATGGGTAAGTATGGGCGTTTTTTTTTTTTCAAATGGCCGCTAAAAAGATGCATTGGTGTAAATGGTGTAATCATAATCGTGTGCGTTATGTGGCGTAAAGAGGGGTCGAGCAAGGAGAGCATTCAATTTGTCAACCAAATCGGTCAGCGGGTCAGGACATCATAAATTGATCCCCGTTTACTCTCAGGGAGATGCATAGGAAGGAGGAAACGATTAAATTGTAACAACAAAAAACGATAAAGCGTCAGGTGTGTGTGTGTGTGTGTAGTAGTAGTAGTAGTAGTAGGATAACGATTAGTGAGATTACATCAGCATCAAAGTGGTTCGATTGCCATTTACACTTCGTAAATTATCGATTAACGGTGTGGTTAAAATGTGACGCAACGCTTTTTCAATAGGCGATAAAAAGGCACATAATTGATGGACGCTGTGGCTTAGTGATTTGTTAGCTTTGCTGCGGATTTTACAGGACTAAACTACTGCTTACGTTAATTGTTTGGGTCAGACAATCGATTTTAGTATGGTAACTTTATTGCTTTTTTAGTACCGGCAATGGTGTTTGAGGTTGGGAATGTATAATCACATTTGTTTAAAGATCCTAGAGGATTAATTAATTACACGATTTATTTACGATCGAATACACATACGTTCCTCATAACTAGCCAGTAATTGAGCGAGCACACCCAAGGAACATTTTAAATCTTATCATAGTTTTAACGATGTTGTTACGGTTATTCCATTAAGTCGTAAGGCCTTTTTATTTGAATGTCGAGTATGATCTAATGAGACTATAATAAAACTCATTTAAAACTGAAAGGGCCCATCTACAGGACTCTGTTAAGACTACTTGTTAAAACCATTTCTCTAGACCTTTAAGATGTGTCTTGATATTTGGTCTAATGAAATTGCTCGCCTATGAGCAGAAATCCATGCAAAGAAAATTTCACTGTTGAAAAACATTATAATAATTTGAAAAAAAAGCGTTTTAACAATATGCATCTTTTTGGTTAAAAATATATTATTTTAAAAATAAAAGGTTGTTTACAACGCCCACAATTTGCACCAAAAGCTGTGTCATAATAAACATGACGTGAAAATCGTTTTGAAAATTGCCATTTTTCTATTTGCAATGTAAACAAAGCAATTTTTTTTCATCAAAATATCAACATGACT
>KB667888.1:689920-700791 GCA_000349065.1 Anopheles quadriannulatus | reverse complement strand
AACCGGTGGGATTGTTTGTTTGGCAGCAGCAAAATAGGCAAACAAACAAACATCCCGCGTTTTCCTGTACAGTGCGTGGTGCTTAAACGGCATCGTGTCTAGTAGTTACTTTTGTGCTGGCTTAGCTCACGAACTCACAAGCAAGAACACGAACTACTCGCGACTTTGCAAGCAAAAGTTGGCCCCGCAGAGCGTGTGCAGATGGGACGAGCAAAGGCTCCTGAGATTTGGTGCCGTAGTTTTGAATGATTCGTGAGCTCGTGAAACAAAAACACAAGCCGTGCTTCAAGCAGGATCAAACGCAAAAGCCTGCGACGGTTCGTTAGTGTAACTAGCTTTAAAGTTTAAAGAAAAAGCAAAAGGTGTGAAAGCAAATCAAACACAAGTTGAAAGGTAAGCGGCGTTGCAAAGAGAGTAAGTACGAAACTAAAACAAAGCATCTCTGGAGCGGGAAGTGGAATAGCAAAGGAAAAGAAAGTAATGGTAGAAGAAATTTCCTTCACTAAAGCGTGCCTTGAGTGTTGAATACAGAAGCGAAAGGAAAGCAAGAGCGAAGAAGCAGTGTAACGTTAAAGTGAAATAATAAAAAAAGTAGCAAAAGTTGATGCATAAATTGAATTCGTTCGATGTAAGCGGATGCAGAGCGATTGTGTGTGTGTGTGTGTGTGTGTGTGTAAGTAAAGCGAAGGAAGAAAATTCATTCAAAGAAGCAAAGGTGAAAATTGTGTAAACGAGCGACACACTAGATCGCACCTCCAAGCCCCGTTCGCGCGGAAGTGAAACCCGCGTTCGTGTCCGTGTTGGTTTGTTTGTGCGCTGTCGGGTGTCGGAGTGAGATTTTTTCTTTCCTTTTCCCCCCCGACTCCAATCGGAAAGTGTGCTGTGTCCGTTGTGTGTCGAGTAAGAATCTGTGAGTGTGTGTGTGTGTGTGTTCTGCGTGGACCTCCAACTGCATCGTTTGGTTAGATAGCTTGCCGCTTCTACCTTCAACACGTTATCCTGACACCCGGGCTCCGGCACCGGAAATGGCATCCAGTCGACGACCGGTGCAAACGATGGCGCTGGTGGTGTTCGTGATTGCATCGCTCCTGGCGACCAGTTGCACAGCCGACGAATCCGTTACAGGTGAGAACGGGTTAGAAAGCTTGATCAGGGGAAAGGCACTAAAGTTTATGTAAAATTATTCACTTTACCCAATGGTTGGTATGGTTCTTCGATGTGTGACAAAACGAACGGGCAAAAGTGAATCAGTTTTTAATCACTTTTGCTTCGTCAGACTTTTCCATTGATTTTCAATTTTGTTTTCTTTCGTTGTCGTCATTTTGTTTTTTTTTTTTATGAATTCTAACTAAGGGAAGACTTCCTTGTTTTGATGTACTTGTGCTTGTAAACTCCAACGCAATCAAAACCCGTTCATGATTTGCTCCTCCAATCGTTTGGCCATAGACGATACAAATGATGACCTTCGCTCCCACCGTTAATATTCGCCAAGGCACAGGCACAAGTCCTCGGCATGTTACGAAACCGCGCCGCAACCACGGAGAGCGTGATCGAAATGTTCATGGCAAAGAGCGACTCACTTTAATCACCTTGATTGAGTTCGGGCAATAATTCAAACCGTTGCTTAGACCGTTGGGCCGTCTCACCACTCATAATCGGCAATAACTTATGATTGCCGGTTCCCGTTCATTTGAAGGTGACAGAGGACGGCCGATGCTTGGCACGATTTTAAACAGCACAGCAGTTCCGGGGCTTCGCTTTCAACCGTGTTCCTCACCAAGAATGCGTTCGCTCTCATGCTCACGTTTTGCGTCGTTTTGTTACGCTCAAGGTTCGTCCAAAGCCTAGGGCAATTTAAGGCCATCCCTTCGTCTGCGCGCCGGACGGCTTGCAATCAATGTTTGATTAGATTAGGTCGTCCGATGATTCGATCGGCCAAGCGCTCAACAAGGACGAAGGAGCACCCTTTACAATGTGCCGCTGCCACAGTACGGAAGCGCACAGCGTACACGGGAGGGACTGATCTTTGCGTTCTGGAGTTCGGGTTCGGGCGAGAAATAAATGAACGTTTTAACCCCACAGGCTACGTCAGGGCCTTGAGAACGGAGAAAAATACGGGTAGTTTAATTTGCTTCACCTACTGCTACATTACACGGTGGTTCGTTGTCCCTCGCGCGATCGTCCTTCCACCGTTTAAGAGAGATCGTTTTAAAGAGCAAAAACAATACCCGCCAGCAGGACACTCTGCGGGCGCGAGACAGCGTTGTTAAACGCTATTAGAGCGTGTAGAGCGTGCATCATGAAAGCCCGAAGGAAGTCAACAAACGCTAGGACTGCAACGATGATGTAAGATCATGGCCATTGGATCAAGGTCGGGTAGAACATGCACTGATGCGATTATGGAGAGTAAATGAGACCGAGAAGAGATCTCTCGTGTCAGAATATCTTGGAGATGAATGTTGGAGAAATCCAGTATACTGGAAAGTTTGAAAGACAAAAATTAAGATATGTTCAGACATTTAATTTGATTGTTCCAGACAAACATAGGTTTGATATTTGAAACATAACCCGATTCTAAAGAGTTCTGTTCAACTTAGCTCTATTAGGACCAATGTCAAACGTTTCAAACTTTTTTTAATGTTAGAATATTAACAATAGAGTTGGTCATGATTTACTAGAGCATCCAGACATTCTATCCCTTCAATTCTGTTGATTGATTACTCTAGTTTCTATAAGAACACCATTGCGGTAGTTGCCTACATCATTCTAAGATCATTTCTTATCGAACATCTGTAGCTCCAATACTACTGAAGAACTCCTGTCTAAAAGTTGTTTGAAGGTTCCCGAGACTGATAGACTGACATCAAATTCTGATCTACATTTTTGAAGACTTGACCAATCTCTCATCTTACTCTGATGTGTGCTACCAGACCAAAACCCTATGACACGGAATGTTGAAAACCAAACTCGTTTTTACTCTCCTTAATCCCCAAAAGTCTTATTCGATCCCCGTGGGGAGAATTTCAAACCCTTCGCCGCTTAAAAAACTACACGCTTGTGCCAAATCCACCAGCGATCGAATTGGCCTGATCGAACCCGTCGATAACCTTCCTTGTACGGCCACATATTACTCCCCCCTGAGTAGCTTACATTTCGCATAGTTCCCTCCACTGCTGTAGACTCCTGCTCGCTTGCGCCGTTGCTTGATCGATTGATCAGATTCCGGCGCAAGCCACTTACCCCACAACTTTTTCCCCATTCCCCGCCAACCCATCCGCCACGTGAAAGCTCCTCCCGATGCCCGCCTGATCGAGCGCACCGCGGCGTGAACGGCGTGTGTCGGGCAAGTACAAAGGCAGCGTGGCGGCGGCCCGTCGTCACCAGGCTCGAGTGTAAAGCTCGCGCTCGTGCGATCGTGCGGCATGATTGGTGAATGGGAAAATTATCCCCAGTTTCCCCGTGCCCTTCGCTGCACGTAGGACAGTGTGTAGGAAGTAATGTTGGTTGGTAGTCAGTTGTGGCAAAGCCAACGTCGACTTCTTTCCTCCATGGCGCGAGTGCGCGCGTGCTCCGATACACGATTGCTGCACGTTTGTCCGCCTGTTCGCAATGTTGTGCCGTTGCTGCGATTGTTTTTTTTATGATCTAGCAATCGGTTATGCAACAACTGCACAGTGTACACAAAACCCCTAAGTGTATCATGACATGAAGCACTACAGTATTATTACAAGTGAGAGAGTGAAAGGGAATTTTACGACGGGTGGCGAAGGAGAAGTGATGAACACAAAATTGAGGAACAGAATTATGGAGGGACTGTGCAGGGTAATAAAACCCCCATTTTTACAGTGCAAGCCACATGTTCTAGTGATCGTAACAAACGAAACAGCCTTCCCTCGTCCCTGCCTTTCTCAACCATTTTGTGTTTTTTTTTTGCTTTTTTGCCCGTTTAATGACGCTCTTGTACGTCGGGTGCGGGGTTGTGCCGAGCTGCATGAGATCATTAAAAGAAAATGCAAGTGCAATTGCATCGCTGCATTCTTGAGAGCGCACCGAGCGATTAAGGGCTGCCTTGTTGAGAGGTTTTATATTTTCAGTTCCGTGTTTCCTACGAGTGGGTTGTGTGAATGTTACCCCTTTGATCTTTGAGCCTCTTTGAGTTTGCAGCAGAGCATGGGGTTGAAAGAAAATGTTTTACAGCTGGTATATGCTGGTTTACAAATGACTTTTTTAATTGGAATTGAGTCAAACTTTGCATTAAATCATATTTTTTTAAGACATAAAATGAAACAAGCTCATTTTCACTTTCAAGGTGAAACTATTGCTGCTCATTCAAAGGTTAATTGTGGCAACTTTCCTTTACCCCTAGAATCCTTTTCCTTTTGCAAATCGGATTACTGCTGGTTCAGCACGGCACAACAACATAAAGACAACACATTGAAAAGAAACCAGCGAAACATAATCCAACTGACCTCGCAGTGCGCTTCGTAAGTGAAGTGACGGCAGTGCCGGTAAATGTCAGATACTGGACAGCTGCTGCTGCTGCTGCTGCTGCTGCCCAGCGGGTGCCAGCCATGGCGGGCGGGCGAACGAGAGAGAGAGAGATAACGATCGAAAGGCTTTGACCGATTGGGGCGTTGTGGGGCCCAGATTTCGTGCAACCGATAAACCAGCCGATGATCCACCACCCGCGGATGTGAGGGCGGAATATGTTTTTGCGATCTGGGGCGACTGGGGCCGCGTGATTGCTCGGGGCGGGGTTCAACGAGAGCGTGGTTACCCATCACCGTTTGTTGTTGACGGTGGAACGTTTTTTCAAAAAAAAAAAAATAAAACAACATCGAATTAAGAAAGGGGACCAGAGAGTGAAGGTGAGGTTGTTGTTTGTCCATCAGAGCCCGGCTCACACCCCAGCACCGATTGATAAGAAATCGATTTTCGTACGAAATTTAAAGCGATAAGCCGCCACATAGAACCGCATTATGCGTGTGTGTGTGTGTGCGCTCAATTCAATATTTGTGGCGCCATAGCCACAATTTTGGTTTTCTGATGTAAGTAAAGAAATAAAGCAACAGCAACAGTAGAAGAAGAACGGACTGCGCCATAATAACAAAAAAACTGCGCCGTTAGCACTTCCGTCACTAGTGGGTCGTGTGAGAGTGTGTTTTACGGATTGGAGCATTATTTCGGTCACCAGAAAAATACCCGATAGACACCTTTTTCCTTGCAAGTGAGGTAATAAAATGGCCGGCCGGGGTTTAATCTCGGCTACCGAATGGCATTACGGCGCTATCACCAACGGGCGGCGCACCGGTTTATGGTGGGAAATTTGCGCAATTGTGTCAATAGGGTGGGTGTGATAATTTATTTATAGAAAGTTGTGACGGTCGAATGCGTAAACACGTTGAGCGTTTAAGATGATTGAATATGTTGGATTGCACAGGCTGTTCTACATTTTTTAGCACATCCTATTAGCCAGATTAGAAGCAGAATGTTTTGCAGCAAACATGATTCTTCCATTATCAATGCTCCAAACGTAGAATCAGTCGAAACATAAAATTGCACATCATTCAATACCAAAAAGAAAGGATCCTCTTTTCCGTACACTATTACCCGCTTTGTGTGGATAAAACGCGTTGACAGTTCCCAGAAACGTCGGGTTCGTCAGCACGTGTCGAAAGAAAATGAAAATCAATTAATTCATTTACGTCTCGTTAAATGTTGCTTCGGTTTTTGTTATTCGATCCGAACCTTTCGTGTGTGTGTGTTTTTTTTTTGTTTCTTTCTATTCTGCCATCCTTTTCCAGCGTCGTCATCTTGGCAAAAGAAAAATGCCTTGCGGCGTCGATTTTCGATTTTCGGTCCCCGCAAACGCCTGCTCCTCTCACGCCACACTGGGGAAAGCTCATTTCAAGTTGTTCGCTTCGCTTTCTGTGCGTGCGCTCGAACATCAATTGAAGTTGAAGCTTTTTTTTTTGTTGTTGTTGGAAATCGATCCTTTTGTCCCTAGCTTTTTGCCAATTTTGTTTTGTTTTGTTTTGTGTGTGTGCGTCCTACTGCCACTCCATTTCGTGGAAAGGTTATCTCTCGGGTGTCGTAAGCAAAAGTGGTGGCGCTTTCGTTACTTGCTGTTGTCCCACTGTAAAGTATTTGTTCGAGAGGTGCTACACTTGACTGAACAGCATTTTATTACCATCCAATCAGCCGTAAGGATGCTCTCTCCCGTGGCAGGCACTTGACCGATTTGCCCGAACCCTAAGGGCAAGCTTTTGTTTTGTTTTTTTTTTGTGCATTTTTGTCCATCTTTTTTTCATTTTCTAGACACGCTATTGATGGCTCGCATTCACGCCCATTTCGCTTTGATACCTTTTTGGTAATGGGGTGTTTGGAGGGATGCTTAATTAATTAAACAATTAGTTTTTAATTACGCTCCCACGACACGTCTTGGCTTGCCATTGTTAGCGCGCCCGAGGGGCTAGACAAACACGCTTGAAAATGGAAAACAACAAATTACAAACCGTTGCTAGCGTTCCCAACGTTCCCAAAAAAGCTAATGGGGCGTTATCAAATTTCGTTTCCATTCGTTTGGATGTTTTCGATCGAATGCACAACCTGCGTAAAGGTGTTGGGGGGTAAAGATTTCCGGGAAAGAATGTTTGTTTTTTCCTGGAACCTGTACAACCATTTGTAAGGCATGCATGTGACCTGCCTCTTGTTGGTGTGTTGTTTATTTGGATAGTCTTTTCACACTCCGAGGGTGTCACGATCAATTTAAATTCAAATGTGTTTGAAAAATTGTGTTTACCCTAATCATCAACACATCAAATTCCAATTGGAGGTATTTTGATTTTATCCTTTCAATTGCTTTCATAGAATTAAAATTCCATTCTGTTAACTGTCTACAGAACATTGCAAATCTGTCCGTTAGATGCCCACCTATATCGCCACCAACAGAGGATGAGTGTAAAAGTGTATTGTTTGACCGTGCAGCAAAAAAAAAATCCTCAAAAAAGCCGTTACCTTTATTCGATCAAAGTTTTAAAATATCGCTCTCCTTGACAGGAACAACAGCAAAAAACCTCCCTCCAAACTGTTGAAAATGGAACAATAATATTCATAACACATGCATTTCCTGGTGTTCCGCTTGATCCCCATCATCTCGTTTGGTGCAAACTTTTGCATTTTTAACGCACTCCGTTGAAAAAAAGGACCGAAGCTACAGAAAAGTGCAATCGAAGCGACAAAAGCCAGAAATAAAAGAGTGTCGCTGGGGAAAATACCAAAAAACAAAGCAAAGGGCACTTCAGAACACAACCCGAAACGAGTGGGCTACGACACGAAGGACAAACAAAGTTCCCAAGTTTACCAGCTGCATCCACCACCATAGAATGAGCGTGTGTTTGTGGCCGTGCTAGATGGACACAGAACCGTTTTTCCTCTTCATGCTGCAACAGGAGAAAAAAAAAACGGCTGGGCGGCTGATATGCAACTAACGTTCAATGGCAACATGTCAGCGGCGCGGCCCTATGTTTATCGCAAAACCTTGCGTCATATTTTTTATTCATCTCAGGATGGCGCCGGGCAAACAACTACAACAAAAAAATACACAGGAACATGTTGTGCGCTACCACCCCAAAACACCAAAACGCCAGCCATTTGCGTTTTAAAACTAACCTACACGTACCACAGAGCGGCGACGGTCGTGGTGCGACCGCTAGCGTTTTTGCTGCTCCGCTGCTGCTTCGTGAATAAACTTGTCCACTCGCGGGTGGTGGGACGGTTTTTCCGACCGTAATAATGGGTATTTTTTGCATAAATTTCCCAATTTTGCATTCCTTTTTTTTTCGCTCCAAACCAGTGTTTCGTGATGATGGAGCAAGCGCAAGCCGAAACTGCACTCGAAATGGGTGGCGGGTTTTTTCCTCCCGCGGAACAGTATCCCATCAAACAGGCGGACATTTCAGTGCGAGGAAGATTTATAGCGTTGGCGGAGTTTTCGAATAACCTAAAAACCGACGCAAACTTTAACGATGAAAAAGTGGCCGATGAGAAACGGAGAAGCTGCTTTTCGCGCACGGAAAAAGCACTGCAAAGCAAAAAAAGGGTTGAATTTTAAAACGAGCCTACCTCAGCCTACACTTTGTTGTGTACCTCTTTTGGGTTTTTGTGCGTGAAATGCACAAAATAAACTGCAACGATGCAAGTTGCAAATAGAGAGCGGGGGAGGAAAAAGTTAAAATATTTACTCGCACAGCTGCATTTTTCGCTGCATCCCGCTCCGCCAGCGCTTTTGCTTAGAGACTGTGACTTGTTCTTCAATTTTAGCTACTTCCTGAACTCGTTTGCCCCGGCCTGCCCGGAAATGGACGTCGAGTGCACCACTCGAGCCGGTTCATTAACGTCCAGGCAGCAGAGTGAGTTCAGGCGAGGTACCATGTACGCGAGTGTGCACGTAAAGAGGTCTTGTTTGTTACGTTTTGCAAAGTTCTATTTCCTACTCGTAGCGTCACTCCGCCTAGACCACTTGTCATAGTTTGCCCAACGGTCTGGTGTGCACTTGCTGTTCAATAAAAGTAGATCGCGCTACAGATACACTCACAGAGAACCACTCCCCTCCTGCGATGCACCACCACCAGTTGCTGACAATTGGTAATCAATTTTCATAACAAAAAAACAACAACAACAACACAGTTTACAGACGTACCGCTTTTGCTGTGTATGAAACTGCTCCACCCAACCACCCACCAAACCATTTCCAATGGAATGTAATTGCATTGCAGATGGCATCCATCGTACGATTCAATCACCTTCCCATACCGTCCTCGTCGACGCAGTTGAATGCACTTGCTAGAACAAGACAGCATACGCGTGCGAGAAAGAGAGCGCAAGAGAGAGAGAGAGAGAGAGAAAGAGAGGGAGAGCAAGCTACCGGAGACAAGGAATGAGGAAAAGAATTTGCCATTTGCCCAACAGCGCGAGATAAGCGAGATACGGGACGGCGGTGCGTCAGCGAGCTGGAATGCACTGGTGCAAGCGCGGGCGACTCATGCCAAACCCTTCCCGTACCCTTACATCTCTGCTACATTGTACGGTGGTGGATTGGTTTTGCATTGAACGACAATAAATGATAAATGAAATTCCTACCTTCTGCGCATTCCTCCTCCTCCACCTAACTTAACACTTGCACCCCACGCGAAAGAGTTTAGGTTCTGTTTCGTGGAGCAAAAGGCCCCCACGAAACAAAGCAAGCGAAGAATCGGCTTGCTACGATGACACTTTTGAGCCCGAGGGGTGATGTAGAGATGCACCGATCGTTTCCTGATCGACGTAATGCAACGCAAACGCATCCGACGTCATGCCGGCTTCAAGATCTGTTCAATGTACCGGAGCGTCTCAAGTGGCACTAGCACTGCTGAGACGTTGCCTCCTCCCCTTTTCGCTGGGGCATGAACAAACTATTCCCTTCCCGTAGATTGCATTGTCAATGGGCAAGTCTTCCGGTTTTGTGTTCTATTTTGATGTTTTAGAAGTGGAATAGCATATGGGTGTAGATAAGATTGCTTTCATTTGAAAAATCAAAGCTCCATCAAAACTTCAAACAAACAACTTCATTGCGTGTGCCGATTGTGAAGGACGGGTCACCTGATGTCATCATCATCATCGTTGTCGCCGCCCGCTACAACCGGGACATGGTCAATGTCGACGGCGGTAACCGCCAGTCCACCCCCAAACGCCATGGTTTTGTCTCTAATCGGATCAGTCACTGCAGATAAATATAGCAATTAATCACAAGTATCATAAACGCGCCACCCCCAACCCCTCTTGTGACAGTAACACTAACCGATCGATGATCGTCATGTTATTTGTCTTAGTCGGTCGGGTGCAGTGGCAACAGTAGCACAGCAAGAGACACCAGCGGCTTGTGGCGTTTATTATGTGGTTTTTTGTGCTTCTGTTTTGCTATCCACCCCTCTCCAGTAGCTTATTCAGTTTTTTTGCTCTTATTTTATAATACACACCTTCTCTCTGCAGCCGTAGGAGATGCCGTGGGGGGAGGGGTGGCAGATTGTGTCGATATCCGAGTGACCTCATTTTTGAAACGCGCGACGCCGCTGCCGCCCCGCCGGCAGCTTGTTTTGTGTTTTTTGCAGTCCGGAGCGGTTTTTGTGTAGTAGTAAGTGAGTGAGAGTGTTGTGTGGCATTGACGAGAGAGTAGAGGAGGGAGTGTGTGGAATTGGTTGCTTTTTTGCTAGAAATTCCTCCAGGCACTCGAGTTTTCTCGTCTAATGCATTTGATTATTTGTTTTCCTGTAGCTCTCTTTTTTGCTGTTATATGTATAGAATTGTATACATACGGTGGCATTTGACTAGTGCTGCATGTATAAGCACATTCCATTCCATCAAACGGAGATGAGTAATTCCCCTAGTAGTGTGATTCATTCTTCAGTGAACCTACACGTAGTAATAAATACATTTATTCACAATCCTGACCGACCACAGAGAGACTAAGCTCTGGTCTCATTCAATAACGTTGATTTATTAATTGATAGTAGACCTATCCACTCTGCTGGGATTAGAACTCACAATCGGCATCGTAAAACCAGAACGCTTAGCACGACACCATCCGAGCGCTCTGCCAGCGGAGCGTATTAATTCCAGTTTGCTCAATCAACGCACACTGTCTCGCACAAGGACAGTCAACGGCGTGTGTATATTACACTTTAGCAGCGCAATCACACTGTCGGATAGGAATAGATACATTAATAAACACCTTTCATTAATAACCTCTTAGCCGTGCTCTCTCACACATTCTTATCGCCCATTAAAACTATCTCACTTTGTTCCGAGAACGACTCGCCGCCACTCAACCGCAC
>KB667888.1:671338-689240 GCA_000349065.1 Anopheles quadriannulatus | reverse complement strand
ATACCACAGAGAACCGCAAGGAATCAATTACACACCGACTCACGGACTGAGAGAGGTGAATGAGTTTGCCAAAAAACAGTCACTTCCCTTTTTGGGGTGGAAGATTCAATTTCAAACAAAGGAGGGGATGCAGTTTTTTGAAAAGGAGAGTTACAACCACAATGATTGATTTCATTCAACGCACAGGAAGCGCATTTTGCAGCTTGTATTTGTGGCAGCTTAATTACAAGAACGTTACGGCATGTTAGCACGTAATTGTTGTAGCTAAACGGGCGCTAATGAAGGATGCTGAATAGTGTTGATTATTTAAATTTGCTCATGTTTAACGGAACACGCACTAGAAGCTGTTGCATCACAAACACACAAACAGACCGGCGGAAATACGCGAAATTTCCGCATTCGATATCAATCCGTCGAGCACGCACGCTTTAACCTCCCAAGCACTCGTTCGTTCGGTTTGGTGCCACCACCAAGAGAGCCGGCTTATCTTATCTATCTATCTTAGGGGTGGAGCGCCCAGTGTCGCATAATATTCGCCCTGCGTTGTACCGTATGGCTCACCACCCAAGCACGTTTACGCGTGAAGAATCGAACTTACCCCCGGCTCGACCTGGTTTTGTTGTGTTGATTTTAGTTCTTTTCGTCTGGATTTTTGTTTTTTTTTTTTTTTTTTTTTTTTTTTTTTTTTGAGTGGGGAAAGAGCGCATCAATTCCTCACACGCCTGCCGACAGGCAAGCTTGTTTGACAAACATTTCCGCTCTGTTTTCTTTCTGACGATCTCTTTTTTTGTTTGTTTGTCGCCGTAGCAATCGTGTCTGCCTTTGCCTTTGCGCTTGATCGAAATGATAAATCGTTTGTACGCCGGGGTTTTCGCACAAAAACAAACATTCCTGGGACCAAGGAAGCATTTTGGTGCGCTTTTTTTGTGCTCGCGTATATTTCGCCATCATTCATCAGTTCTATTGGCTGCGCCTCTGGAAGCTCTGTTTTGGAAGCGCTTATCAGTGCGTTTGTGTTGACTTGTTTGCGTTTCCTATTCGATCTAAACACACACACACACACACACGGACGTGCGTGCGCGGTGTGTTATCAAAAATCGCTAACGCGTTAACGCACGACGCATTTTTTCGCGCGCATCGATCAAACGTGTGTGTGTCTGCTTAGCAAAGTACAATAGCGTAGCAGAACAGGGTTTTTTTTTTATTTTTTTTTTATTTTGACAGCTCTCCGATTATTAGTGAAATGGATTTAAAATCTGTACAAAATCAAATGCAAAAAAAAAACTCCAAACTATTCCAATCAACCTAGTAAGCATGCTGTATTATGTTGTAATTATAAGGTTGAATAATTAGCAACGCACGGACTAATCAGTTACGCCATTGCGAAACAGCCCGTCTGCGCGTTATCATGGTGCAAGCTCGCATCGACTACCATCCCGACGAGCAAAAGAGTTTGATTAATCAGCTGGCCCAGAAGCCGGCTGAACAGCAACGCAAAGGTCATCTACCGCTTGATCCACATACGATGGAACCATTTCTCAACACTGGCAAATGAGGCTGATAGGGAGCAGCATGTGAGAACAGCCTCACAGTGCTGTGATTGATTTAAAGTGCATGTTTTAACCGGTAGCACCAGACAAATGGCAGATGGGAAGTGCCTCAGAACAGCGCTCTCAGAAGTTAAAACAAACACTTGATAAGCGGGAGGTGCCTTGTTCTGTTCTAAAGCAAAGGCCACAACAAGTGCAAGTAATTGGTACGGTAATGATGATAAGGTGGATGAGCGGCACTCCAATCAAGGTATTAGGTGAAGTAGCGCCCCCTGGATGCGTTAATACATTGCGTAGTATGCAGACACAAAAAGGAAAAAAAAGGAAATTCCCATTAGCGCGCAAGACCTCCACTGCCCACAGTGCCTTTCTTCCCAGCGCAAGATTAATTTAATGGAAACATTCCCATTCTACATTGTTTTATAAATGGCTACCGCTAATAAACATTCGAGAGTTCGGGGCAAGGTGGTTGGGTACTGTTTTTTTTCTCACTCTCTCTCTCTTTAATGAAAGGCTGCCCCACTGCACCCCGAGTTTAATATACCGAGCAAAAATAGTTGATAAATTCCTGCATCACCAACAGGCGAACAGGAGGGCAACAACAACAAAAAAACACAAACGCAGAGATGCTAATTACTGCAGTCGGTCCTGCTTTGCGTGTTGGCAAGTAGCAAAGTTAAGTAGGGAGAAGAGGGGCGAAGCAGGGGAAAAATAAAAATAAACAATTCCAGTGCAGGCGCAGCGGTTTTTTTTTTCTTATATTTTTGCTTTTCATTCGTCCCGAGCTTGCGTTTTGCAGCGTCGTCGTAACGTTCCGATGAAGTCCAGGATGGCAAGACGCACACTTCACTAGAAGCGCGGCCAGAGGTTCCAGATGTGTTTTTGGTGTGAAAATCCACTAACCGTTTATAACCCCTTTTTTGCCCTGTTGGTAATGCGCACTACGAAAGTGAAACGAAATGGAAGTTGCAAAAAAAAAAAAGAAAATCGAGCAACGCTTAAAAGCCTGCCCAGGTAGCCGGTAGCGAAGGTAAAATGCAAATCTTTGCACCCCATTTCGGAATTTGCGAAATGAATAATGCATTCTCACCCGGGATGGCAAGCGTGGAGCGGGATAGTTTGCCACCTTTAGTGAGACGATGCGCGGTCAATGATGATGTGTTTGCTGTTGGTTTTAATTTTGATAAGCAAGCTGATGGTAACAACAACGAAAAACTACATTGAAAACGCATTGCCCTCAGAGATTGAAAAGGGAAAAGGGTGATCTTAACTATCGTTCCTTCGAGTGGTGTAAATATTTGCTTTTATTATTAACATGATGATTAATGGTGTGTGTTTGTTGTGACTACAAAATAAGCTCCATCGATCACTGTGTGGAAACAGGACGAGGAAGGGTATTGAGATTTGTGCTTACTAATCATATTAGCTTTGTGCTATTGTGGCGTCTGAAAGGCATAGAAGTGGTTGTTAGACTTGCGACCTATAGGTGTTTGTGTGATTTTGTGTGATTAATTACCATTAATTCCCATCCCACGTGAGGGTATTTACGCACCTGACAGACAGACTTGTCTGGCGAGTCGGAAAAACGACCTTTATTTCAATCAGCAAAAGAAGTTGTTTAAAAGTATACCACCACTTCATAAATAACGCGAGCGATCTTTCCCACCCGATCAACTGTTTATTTAGCAATTCTTTCTCGCTCCGTCCCCCCGTCTAACTCTCCTTGTTGTTGAAGAATTTTGAAGCGTATGCGCAACGATACCCTTCCTCTGTCTGTTTATTTGAACCCCGCGACTCCTTGCGCGAGTCAGCTGATCATAAAAATTTCATTACTGACTCCATCTTTCAGCAAACGCTTCATTCATTCATGCGGCCGCGCCAGACGCCGTTGCGAGGCGAAATTCGCGAAACGCCTGGTGCAAAAACCTTTACTGTAAACAAACGGTCTCGATGATCGCGCGCAGTACGCCCGATTGTTGTTTCCTCCCACATACACATACACTGACGAGCTGTTTTGAGAGTCCCTCAAATTTTGTTCTCCCCGCGCCAACCCCCAATCACAAGTGCATTTTTGTCCTCCAGGTTCAAGGTGAACTGGGTTGGTGGCCTGGGTGGGATGAGAAAAGGATCGAAGAACACGCCGCAAAGCAGTGCCGAATTCTTCACATCATTTTGCGCCATCGTGGCTGTGTGGCTGTGTGTATTGGGGCAAACTGGTGTTGACGTTATCGGCATTCGATCGGGAACGGAGCGTGCTGCTGCTGCACCGGGCCGGGTCGTGCTGCACTTGTGTGGAGGGAGGTGGGATGTCGGGGAGGTTCGAAGTCGTAAGATACACGCGCCAGTACTCTTCCATTTCCGAAACATGTTTACTTTGCGCCCGGGCGCAATGTAGTCTCTTGTCTGGGCATTTTCTTTGTCCTTCAGTTTGTGGGGGAATTTTTTGCAGGCAATTTAAGATAACCTTTTTTTGTGCGTGTAGCTCCCGGCTGTGGCAGCCAAAAGGCAGATAAATTGCGCAGCAATCGAAAGCAAGCAACATCCGGGATTGTTTGTTGTTGTTGGTTTTGTTGCATTGGGAATGGTAAAGATGTTTCTGGAACGGAGCAGCGGCAGCAGCATTCTTTTTTTGGACGGAGGCATCCTTTTTTGTAAATAACTTCCCCAAAACGAACTGCTGAATTGGGGGGGAAAGGGGGAGTGTGGAATAAAAGGCAGACAGTGAATGATTTTTAATCCCTTGCAAACCGTTTTGTAAATGAGGTCGAGATGTTTGGCCGGTTGGCACTGACATGCAACCCCAGACAGTCAACCAAGTTTCGACCAAGAAACGCAAAACCCAGCCGGGAATGATTGTAACACGCGTTAGATGCGCTGTTAATGTGTTAATTTAACGCCATGACATTTAGCACCGCGCTTTCATCCATAATCATCGTGTGACCTTTTCCCACGACTTTTAACTATTTTGTTTTCACTCCATCCAGCCAACAAAAAACCCAAAATTTGCCCGAACCGAGCAAAACCAATAAAACCGACCGAGGGGGAATCAAACCCTTGTTTACGATGCAATTAATTCGCCGGCTTTCGAAAAGAGATAACCTCGCGCATTGCGAATTCCTCTCCACCGCCGATGTAGACATGCGTGCCCGAAAGGTCATCATCGTCCGGGGCTCTTTGCCCATCCCCGGAATGGGGCGGAAGTTTTGATTGAAATAATTACACGCTGCCCCGGGCCGGAGATGCATTTAAAGATCTATTTCGTGCAAGCAGCTACTGCTTCTGTATGTTTCTGTGCGTGTTTGCAAGCTGGTTTTTTTTTATTTCCTGCAACGATAAACAAACAGATCGAAAACACTTCGTTTGTATCCTACAGTGTGCGCAAGAGGGACACGTAGCGGTTATTGACCTTCCGATGTGTTTGTTGAAACTGTTGCAATCCAGATGCAGATGAGGGTTGGAGGGGGATTGGGGAAAACCCTCTCAAAATAATACGATCGTCATTTAGCGACCGACAGACAACAATCGTACAGTGCAAGGGTGGGCGATTTTGGTAGAACGTACTGGTGGAGCAAGAATCCGGTTCGAAGGACCAACTGTTCAAATCAACGTGGTAAATAATTTTTATAAAAGGAAGTTGCTTTAAAGGTTGATAATTTAAAGCTGCAATAACGCAATCACTATTGTTCATTTTTACTTTTAAAAGCAATTGCCTTTATAGCTAAAGAATCCGGTTCGAAGGATCAAATGTTTAAATCAATCGTTAAATGAGTTTATTAACCAAATGCTTGAAAAATAAAAATGTAATTGATTTTAATTGTTTAATAACGCTCATTAGTGATGGTTTTTAACGATTTAAATAAAATAAAGTAATTATGTTCGTTACATCGAACACGCGGCACTAAACTGCTGCCCACCACTGTAAAGAGAGGAAAAAAAATCCACCACAGCAAAAACATCGCCGACCAGCCGTTTCGATTCGGTTAAATGGATTATATAAACGTCTGTAAATGGCGTCGTGAGTTGCAAATGCACCGCTGCAGCACACCGTAACGTGCTGAGAGCGCGAGAGAGGGAGAGAGAGGGAAAGATCAATGATCTTTTAGCATCGTGTGCGGTGACGCCGGCAGTTTTTATTTCTGCATGCTCGCTTGTCACCGTGTGTGCGATTCCTCATCAAATTGTCTTTTGCAAACGAAAGAGGGAAATAAACGAAAAAAAAAAAACTTCATTCGCGCGGATGCACACGTTTAGCGGTTGTATGGTGGATGTTTTTTTTGTTCTTCCCTTTTTACTGTAAAGTGCTGTTCGGGATTGTTTTTTTCCCCTTTTCAATTCTCGATTGTGACACCATTACGGTCATTGATGTCATCGCACCGCAGCGCAGCAGCCCGCGTTAGTTGATGAAGGCGTTGACATTGACGGACGTGAAAAATAATTCAAAATGCTGTTAAAATTATCAGCAAATTAGACATCCTCCCAAATGGGGGTGAAAAAAACCCCAAAAACTGATCGGTTCTGTCCATAAATACACTGCGCTGGCTGCATTACCTCACAGTCAGCGGTTAGCGGGAACAACAAAATGCGCTTTTCAAACTCTCCACACATCTGGCGGGCACGTGATTCGTTATCGAAAACCCACCTTCCCCCCACTCCCCTCCCTATTAGCATAGGACCACCGTTTGTTCGTGCCTAATGGAGCGTGCAAAACAGGGGAAAAAACGGTGCTCCCCGCTTTTTGAGACAAAGTCCATGCGTCACCATGCGCGCACGGTGGCCATGGCCTTACGCAAGTGCACATAGCGCAATCCGGTCGGTGGTGGTGCAGCATCAGCTGACACAGTGAGTCACAGAGAGCAGAGGGTTAAGCAATGACACAACACGCTGATTATTTGGTAGATGCGCAAAATATATGGGTTGAGAAGGGGAAACGGTACAAAAGAAAAACACAATCATCTAGCGCAGCAGCTAGGCGCATGAGGGTCGCAAGGTTGCCAAGGATGGTTAAGGTCAAGGCTGATGTCGTATCGCGTATTGATGGTGGGGAATGTGAAACTGCAACCGTTTAAAATGGCACTTCGCGAGAGAAAAAAAAACCCGACCCCCTCTTTCGTACGCGTATCGGATACGCCTTTCACTTTTGGACGCGTCGTTGTTCGCTGTGCATAACGAGGCAATCTCATTAAATCGATTACCGCTTCCTTCGGCGCAGTTCCTTCTGAGGGGGGGGGGGGATCAGTTTTTGGGGAGGACTGTAAAATCCAAACAAAACCCCAAAATGCCAACAGCGACAGTTGAAGTGGATAAACTGGGTGGAATTATCGCCACGACAGCCGATGATGGGTTTTTGCGCTGCGCTACGCAAATGAGTAGCAAAAGGTAAATTAAAACCGATAATGCCTGCCCGCGTGTGTGAGTCAAAATTGGGTCAGCTTAAGGACGATTACTGGGGGGACGGGCGGAAGGGAATTAACGGGGCAACAGCAAAAAAAAAAACACCAGAAGTAAGGTAACAACAATAAACCCCGGGCTTGAAGTTTGCTAACGGCCGTCTGATCCACAGCAGAGTGGATATATTTTAGTGCACTCTGCTAGTATCGCGAGAAAAAGTACGCTTGTGTAAGCAATACGCTGTGTGCTGTGCCTTTGCTTCCCGCCAGTCGGAAAAGGTAAATGAATCGTTTCACTTTGACGGCATCTTGGCGGCCTTGCGGCGGGTAAAAAGAAATAAAAGCCCCCGGCTGTGGATTCTTTTTCGTCGTTTGGTGGGTAAATCGAACAGATTAAAACCAAAACCGTGTGAGAAGAAAAGTGCGATGGAGTAGGGAGTCCAAGGAGGGTTTAAACTGTTTAATTGGAATTGATTATGGAGGCATACTTTTCTGTCACACGGGGCTTTAATGCAAATGGCGCCCCATGATTTTTGTTTTCGGGCAGCATTTAAGATCGTTTCGATGACTCGGCCAGTTTGATTTATCGTGATCGAAAGATACACAAACAAGTATGATTTCATCGTTCTATACATACGGAATACCAATGGATTTGTTTGCAACAGAGTAAAAGGAATGTGTATTGTTCGATAAGTGATGGCTGTAGTAATACCAAAAATTCAGTGTTTGATCGCAACATTTTTTTTTTTTCAATTTTTGGTGTCTTGTGCCGAAATCAGAAGTATTCCCGAACTTGGAGTATTCCATGTAGAAATGGACGTGTCTATCTACTGTATATTTTAAAAAGAAAACCTAAAAATGGGGCCCTTCACGATTCTAGTCAGCGTTTTGTATGGAGTTTGACAGTTGGAGGCTGAAATCATGTAAACACTCCATACAAAACCACACATAAATCCAGCCTGCAATTTACACATAAATCCAGCCTGCAATTTACTCCATAGATTATTATACCCTCAAAGCTAGAATTAAATTCGAGTACCTGCTCGACCAAATGACAAAACAAAGTGTTGTTTGCATTTATACCAAGGTGCATTAAAGAGATCTGGTGATGGAATCCAGAATCAAAGTGTATGTAGTCCAGGTGGTCTCATAGCATGTTTTTTATAACCAAATTTGAACATCATTTTTTGACAGGACGGGTGAAAATTTTTGCTCAAACAAGCTGTCTGGAGGCTTGACGAATACACAAAACGCTCTTAAAATCTTCATTCACAATCAGAAGCGTTAAAAATCAGCCTTCTATTGTGCCAAAACCCTCCACCGCCTTATATTATACCCACTTACCGTGCGGCCAGACGAGGTGAAATATACAGCGAAATGAACTATTTGACAAGCGAAATATTTGACAGGTAAAGCTAAAGGGTAGGGGGAGATATAACATCCGCTTTCGAAAATCACCTATAAAGAGTATCTTCTTAAGCGGAACATTCACTAATGGGAAGAAATGATGAACTGTTGACTGAAAATTTACGAAATACTTGATATTGATGTTTTTTAATGGATGTAGTTGCGATCTTGTACACGTTTTTTATTTACATTGCACATCAGCTGGGTGCTGTTATCTGACAGATATTTCACCTGTCAAATTGTTCATTTCGCTGTATATTTCACCACGTCTGGCCTTGCGGTTAGATAGCTGCTCGAAAACTGCTATACAATGCAAACAGCTGACAGGCTGAAATTTCGACCTACGAACTTAAAACGGAAAGGGCTCCAATGTTGATAATTGGACTATTTTTTAGACAGATTTCTTGAATGTCATTTGGTTTTGTGATCATATCCCGTAAATTACATTCCAAAATAAAGGTATATGTTTTATGCCAATAGTAACAAAATCTATTCTTCTTGCCCTTCTCCAGGAGAAAAAAACCTATCGCTAGAGGAAAAGCAATTTATTCGATGATAATTTCCTCATTTTCACTCCAATAAACATTCGGCATTCGCCTCGGCAGGCTTGTAGCCTCGCGGGGTCTCGCTGCAACATTAAGGCTTCAAAAGCATTCAGTATTAGCTCATCCCATTGGATTTGGCCATCGTTCGCCCCAGGGCCATCCCATCAACAGTTTGATCGTACGGAGAAAGTGAAACAATGCAAACAAAAAACAAACAAAAAACCATCACCCGCCAAAGGATTACCCCGAGGGGCTGCCCGGACGTTCTGTATGCGTGCCTATATTGCCTTAAGCTTCGCCAGGCCCTAACGCGCCACCGGATATGAGTTTTACTCCGGCACGTTAGCCCTGTCAATCCGAGGCAAAAATCCGAATCCTGTTCCTTGGGCATCCTTTCACACCATCATCTCGGCCTCCATGAAGCAATGAAACGAGAAGAGCGCGTTCGGAACGAATATAAAATAAAAACGAAATAAAGCTTAATATATCCAACCCATCCACCCCCCAAATTACCTTTCCTCATTCTCGCATAAACGTCCCACAAAAGAAGGGGGCCGGTTAGGTCGATAATCCCTTCCGGTATGGCGAGCGAGGCGGTTCCGGTGCGATGCACGGGATAGCGATTTACCGTGTGACGCCATTTGCTTTACGCCACCCGAAACGGCAAGTGTTACGGGGAGTCGTCTTTCACGCTACACGGGGGAGGGCTTTGGCCAAATTACAACGCATCGCTGGTAACTGTTTGTGTAGGGCACGGGTAAACACACCACGCCACCCGGGTAAAGTGGTGTTGCACACGGTGCGGTTCGTTCACGACCGGGTGGGATCCCTGAATCGGACACAGCTTGTTTGCCTGGGGATCCATCCTACCTTTTGGGGAACACGGGAGCCTTCGCAGGAGGTGGAACATTGGCATTGAAGCAAAACGCAGCAAACAGAACAACAGTCCTTCATTGTGATTGATTGATTGACTTCATTTCACCGCTTTTGAGCGGTGATTGCCTCCGAAACTCCTTCCTCGTATGCAGCAGAAGGATGTAAGTGGGAAATTTTCGGAAAAGGTTCTCAGTTGATTCGTCGTCGCAAAAATAAATCGAACTCGGCTGAGGGACCCGCTCCGATCCTAAGGGCGTCACTGTCGCACTCCATAATGCTCCATAACCCACCCCAAAAAAATCCCAACCCAAAGTCTGATTAGATTCGCTTCGTTAGACATTGACGCCACGCACACGGCGTGTCTTCGGATATGGCCGGACAGCTTCTTCTTCGTGCCCCGTCCGCAGCACCGTGGATCAGATAAGATAGCTCGTTAAGCTTAACGCCAGCCCGAGATTTCGGATCTCTTCGGCTTATCTCCATCTCCGTATCTCGCTCTCGGTCTACCCCATCTTCCTATCTTCTGGAAATCTGGCCACCACCGATCACCGTGCCATAGCGTGTGCGTGCGCCAATAACCTTATAAATTTGCCTTCGACCTCTCCGGACCCCGCCGCGAAAATGATGGTCCACGCCGTACACATTCCAAGCGCACTGCGTACTTCCCTCCCACAATCCCTATCCTTCTTGCTGCCTTTTAAGCTTGCGTTCGGCGGGGAGAATCAAATCAATTCGATAACTTCATTTTTCTTCATTTTCATGGCCAGCCGGAGGAGGGTGCTGTAGCCATGTGGCCGACCTGGGCCAGACAATTATCTAGATGCCGGAGAGCGCTGTTGCTCGTTCGTTGTGCTGTTTGTTTTTGGTGCCTCCGGTTTTTTTTTTTTTTTTTTTTGGTTGGCTTCGCCAGACTTCGGTTGTTTGGTTGCACGTTGTTCGTTTTTATCGTTCGCTCGTTCGCGTTTGTTGGCGGCGGCCAGCTTTCGGTGTGTGGTGGGCCCGTTTGCTTACCCGAGCCCAATCTGGGCTATCCGACACGATCACGATTGGTAGCAAATAGACTCGTTCAGCACCAACATCATGCCGCTATTGGGCTATTCGTCAGCATCATGTCAGTTTTATGCGCCTATAGCTGTGGCTTATTTTTGGGTAATAGAACGCGTTGCTCGGAGACATCTCTTTGCTAAGCCTTCTTTACTTTGCATAGTTATCGTAAACTTTTTTCGAATGTTTTGTTTGTATGTTGGAAAACTTTGGACGGCTATCCACAACAGTTTGCAGGAGGAAGTACAATATCAATCATTAATCGGCTTTTTATTGCTAGACAAACACTCTCTTCTCCATCATAATCGTCATTCTGGTCCCTTCCCTATGTTATCAACCACAATGTTATGGTTTTCCACGGTCCTCCTGTGCTATTGAGAAACAAAAACGGCAAAGTGCTCTCATCCTCATCAACAACAATAGCATGGTAGCCACCGTAGCACACTGTTGTGTACTGAATCCCCCCTCCCCCCACCTTCAGGAGCAGGAAAAATGGTTTCTCCTACGAATAATAGTGCTACGGTAACACTCGACCGATGGCGCACTCTCTTGTCAGATGCGTCGTTTTCGATTTGTGTGATATATTTTCATGTCATTTTGTTGCTTGTGTTTTTATTGTTCACGCCCCGTGCGACACCAACAACGATGCCGATCACGATGTTGATGATGATGATGATGGTGACAGCCCTGAGGATGTCTCGTTATTATGATGCTATCGATTGAGTAGGCCGTGTAGTGTCGGGAACGATGATGTTATGGTTCGATTTCGATAACCATAATATTTGATGTTCGATGCCGTGTGCTCTATCGCTTTATCAGCCAGCGGGGTGAAGTGGAAGGAAGGGAGCGTAGCACATAAAACTGAGTGCGCTTTACTAATAGTTTTATGCGGTACCACGCACACAACGAAAGCTGTTTTATTTCACCGTGCTCAATCTTGTTTACGATCTTGCAGTTATAGTGTTTTTTTTCTATTCATTTTCTCACAAATTGCACCTACCAAAAGCGAATATGAGAATAACACGAGGATGACATAAAATGACAGAAAAGAGGCAGCTGTCAAACCTGCATCAAGTGAAATATTGATTGAAAAAGAATAAAAAAAAACTGAGAATGGAAACTCCATCAGTTGAGCTGCACTAAGATTGATAAAATACATAATTTGGTAATAAAATGCTTAATTTTGATTGAATTTATATCATCCCCAGTTCACTTAAACTTCTCCTATTTTATCCCCTTAAATTATGCTAAACACGTAGTTACCTCGTGTCACTGAAATTTCATCTGATAATAAGTTTCAGCATCAACCTCGTTCTAGATTAGAACTGAGTCCAGTCTTGTGGATAATCTGCGTGTTACCAACTATCCTGTTAAGCCCCTACAACATGCACAATGCTAAAGCCGGTTTTATTTTCCCCTCACAATGAAGACTACGTTAACAATGTGTACTCAACACATTGCTTTTACGACGCTATAAACTTAAATAATGACTTACTAGCGAACACATTTAATAGAGGTACATTATTATGTATGGTTATTATTTTTAAACCACCGACATCAAATGTCAATTAGCAGCCATGGTGTCATGAGGTCTATTTTGGGGTACTGTAATCATGTTCCTGGGAAGGACTTTCATTTCTCCCACTGCTTGTGATGAAAAGTGGAACTGAAAGTGTACATTTATGATTATTTTTATAGCATAACCTTGACTCAATCGTGACTCGAGCCCATCACTGTTACAACTGAAGCCTATGAAGCGATGAGCTCCCAAATTAATCCCACGAGATTCATGAATAAACCATTCTGTTTCTCCCGTACTGTTGAAACTAGGCCATATTGGAGTGTTTTTTTTTAATGATGGATGGACTTTGCAGGAAACCGATTCGGAAAAATCACAATCTTAACGAAAGCAATCGAATCGAAAAAACGATTGATCCACAAATAACTGCTGACGAATATTCAAATCTGCGCAGGATGTGCAAGGAAATTGCATTCTCGTTTTGCCCGCTGGATGAAAAACAAGTTATGCAATGTGGTGCGAGGTATTTATTTTTACATCAATCTGTAACAGATTATCCCGTTCAGTGGGAGATTTTCCGTTCCAAACCCAACGAACGTCATCACCAGAGTTTGTTTTTCATATGCTGCTAATCCACCACCAACACAGGCAACCACTAAAGACAACTAAAGCTATCGTGACGCATACTGGCAGAGATTCCAGAAAGTACGTCATAGCCATAGATGATGTTGCCAATTGCCTCGGCTAAAGTTCCGATCTTTCCCTTATTTATTATCCCAGAAATAGAATCGAACTTTACCAACCTTCTCCCCCGGGAGAAGCCGATCCGAGTACCCGGATCCTGAAGGAAACAAATTAATGAAGTACAAATTGAGTTCGTTTGTGTCATATCTCGTGCCCCATTCGCCGGTTCCCAATACCCTCCACAACTTTCAACCCAACAGGAAGCTGGGGTAGAGGAAACACATTCCAACGGACAAACATTCGCGAGAAAAAACAATGCAGTTCGGGTTCGATTACGTCAAAGGCCAAGCAGCTGATTTGCTGAGCGAAAGTCAAGATCATCGCTCAAAATTGATGCGGCACCGGCATTTCCCTCGATGGCGTCACGGATGGGGAAGGGCTTTTTTTTGGTTTGGCTTTTAAAAATAAATAATGAGGAAAGTTTCTCGACACGGCACAACACGCACCGAACAACACGATTGAACGCGCGTTACACGCTACGTGTTGTCGTTTCTGCCGTGGCTTTGGAGGGAAGTCGTTGAAGTGAAACATTATTTTTGACACATTGCCATTCAGTTCGTTTTCAACAGCAAGCACGTACAGGGGAAGAATATAAATGGCAGTCTACCGAGACCTTGCGCACAAATCCATTTAATCGAACTCATTCTTTCCACCTGTTTTCTTGAGCACACAACTTCAATTCCCGGTGTAGCTTGCGCGTTGTCTTTAAATTTCGTCGTCACGCGCCAACTGCGCAAAGATTCAGCTCGAAGAAGCTTCCACGTCATTTTCACTCAACTGTCGAGGAAAAACCACACACATACACACCACCGCCCGATAGACAAGCACAACCCACTGCCGGAAGCATATATCCTTATTTAGTAGCCATCTTGTCGCCTTCACTGCACGCCCCCCCCCACCCCCCACTTCCCCCCGATCCAGCATCCAAACGGTGCCAACGGTGGTGAGCTTATTTGCCGTTTGGGCTATAATTTCAAATTGAATGTTTAACCATGTGGCTTTTGGTGTGCCCGCTAACCCATTTTCGCTGCTCGCACTGCTCCCGGGCATGTGCGCTACCATCGTCTGTTGGATTTTTATTACGTTTGTGTCACTCCGAGGAACGCAAAATCTCATCGTCTCATGCAACAGACAGCAGCAAGCGAGCTCTGCCGGGTGACGACACAGGAAAGCGGGAAGCAAAATTGGGCCACTCCCCGTCTCTTGTTATGAACCATTTCAGTTCCGTTGATGGAGACGACCTCACCAGGATGTTCCTTTTGGTCGCTTTCTTGCTCTTGTTGCTTGTTTTTCAAACCGAGTCTGTGCGCTTCCGAGCAGCCGGTGATGCTGGATTTGATCCATTTCGTTCGTTCGTTCTTAAAATGCTTTCAAATATATTCCATGCGCAAACTGAGCCGTGCTGCTGCTGGGGACAATCGGTTGGATTACATTCTTCTCCTACATCTAAATAGGGGAATTGTTTCTGTGGTTCATGATTACGACACCACAGACAGATATACCACACAGAGGCGCGCAGGCAGGCCATTTCTGCTGTGGCTGCTGTTGATGGCATCATCTATTTCAATGGTTTGTCGCTCTGCCGACAAAGCCACAATCGCCTATATCAGCAAAAACCAAGGCTCGAAAAGATTGTGGGCTCGAATAAACTCCCCACCCAGACACGTTTGCCAGCTGTGGGATATTTTTATCTTTCACCAAACACACTGGTTGGTGGCATTACCTTGTAATACCGGAAGCCAATTAATTGTCTCATATATGTGCATGAAGAATGGCGCTCGGTGCAGGAGCTATGAGTGACAGGGGTAAAGCAGGCAGTGTCATCACACAAACAAATCCCCGTCTGCCGCAGTGCTGGTTTAAAAAAAATTGAAAATTCTTGAGCAAAGGGTTTTCTTTACCACGCGGGCTACGGCAGGGAAGGGAAACATAATGCACGCTTAAGAGAGACATTGATGGCGCACCCGCTGGAACGGCCCGTTACGAAACGCGCCAGAGCGCCTGAGAAACCGAACCCATAGCTCGTAAAGAAGGATAATTAAACATGTTTATGTTGTGGCCCGAAGCTTACACATCCGTTCGTCGTGGCTCATCATTTTCCAGCCCGCCAGACCTGAGCTGGTTGTGTTTGTGCGGTTCGAAGATTTCGCTCCGCGTGCGCAGTCCATCGCTGTGCGAACCCACTGCGTAAAAGCCAAGGTGTAGCGCCCGTTACGACGCTGCGGTGATTTATGCGGTGGGATTTGCACAAAAGAACAAAGCTTCAAGAATAGGGGAGCGCCGGGGAAGGGTGGAGGGAAAGAAGCGGGAGGCGAAAAACAACGTCTGTGGTCTCCGCAGGAAAAGTTGTGAATCCCATTTCCCACTCTCCACCTGTAGGCACACCCAGCCGACAGTCGCTTTGAGAAACATTTTCTCAACCTACGAAAATCGGTCTTTGAAACGGCCGGAAAATCTCATTATTTTTGCTTGCAAATTTCACTCTCCTCTCTGTGGCTGTGTGTCTGTGTGTGTGTGTCCTTTCGCCTTCACCACTTGGCCTGATCAACTCATCAAACACAGCGGTGTTTGCAGCGTTCCTTTTCCTTTCCTTCAGGTACTTTCTTTCATTTAAAACTGGAAACGTCGAGTTTTCGTCTCGCGCAGTGCTCGTCGCCGGTGGCGCTTACATAAAGTTTTAATCTTCAATACTATCAAACGGAAGATGGAAATGTTTTCTATCTCTTCGCCTCTTAACGATGCTCGTTGCTTATTTTCTCTTTTTTCTCTCGATTTTTTCCGTTACAGGTATGGTTATCGTGATGGAATATGTAACTCTTACCACTGAGGGGCAATGGAAATAAAGTCACGTAAGGACGGCGGATGGTGTGTGTGTGTGTGTCAGTGACACAAACGACGGGAGCGTTCGACAGGAAAGTTATTAAACGATAAGACATGTGAGTTGTGAAGTACTTTTACGGCGATTTTTATCACACTGACGAGTGTGGTTGTGATTGGGGTAAAGTTTAGAAGAAGCAAAAAGAAGCTTTATCACAGCTCAGTGGTAAATGGGAAAAAAAGATTAAATATATAATTAAGCGAATTGAATTCTTATCCTTAAATTGCAAATTAACCGACGTATGTCAGATGTACCTTTGTAGTCTAGGTAATAAACGCGATGGCTGCTATAGGATTTGAAGCTGATCGATTCCCATATGAGAACCGACCATTTCTCATTAACAATACGCGTCATTTTAAGGCCAAAGAATATTAGTTTATTTAGATGAAAACGTAATTGTATCATCTTGAACTAATTAAGCTTTATTTCACATATATATCTACATCACTTTGCTTGCTCAAGTCTATCAAAACGCATGTTCCCAATAAACCACCACAAACACGTTCGTGTGGGCGCTCTACTACTCTCATCATATCATCTGCCGTTCAAAAGCTCAACGCTAATCAAACAGCACATCCAGACATCAAGGTTACATCGCCGTCGTATGCCGCCATTTTATGGCTTTTCAATAGTTTGCCTCTCAACGGAACCTAAGAACCTTCAGAAGCACTCCGAAACACCCTAACGCATCCCAAATTTTCGCTTCCCACGCATCGCGTTCTCCATGTAAACCTCAAGCTCATCATCGTAAAGCCTGGTAAAATATTTGTTCTTAAATTTTGCTCGAAACCCCTCGAGCCATACTCGCTGGCTGGGCCCGAAAAGAACCTCATTGTAGCACATCGTCATTTCATCGTCATAAATTTTCTGCATTATGAAAGTGAAAGTTTCCCCCCGGCCCCGATGGCGATGGCGATGGCTGGCTGGCTGGTGTTTGAATTTGCTGCTCCCGCGCTATCGTTCTGTGTCAGTGCGCAGCACACGTTCGCGAAACGCTCGTGTTTGAACTTTGCAACAGCGAGGTCATAATGTAAAACCTTTGCCGAACGAAATTTGCGAGAAAGCGTACGGCAACGTACGGCAACAGATAAGACACAAAATATAAGCCCTAGCTACCGACGGACTGGCCGTTCAAAAGTGATGTATCTTTTGAGAAGCATCAGTGAAAGTTCAGTTGTTTGTATTTTTATTCCGAAAAACCGTTTCACATACACGGGTAGGAATTCCTCCGTTGATCTCGGATGCTTGCCAAAGCGATCGAATCCATCGGTGCGGGTATTGTCCTGCTTTATGCTGTGGCGCTCCGACCACCACTCAACCGCTCAACCAACCAAACCCAAAATAAAGCTGACTAATAAATTGGCTTGAACCGTGACTTGTGGAAAACTTTCCATTTTGTGAGGGGAAGGCTCTAGAGCTGAAGGTGACCGAACCGTCGGTCGCTATCCACCGCTTATCGTTAGAAGTATGTTTTTGCAATGATGTGGAAGAAAAATGAATTTTGAAATCGGGTGACGAGAGAGAGAAAGAGCGAGGAAAAACGAGAAAGCTCATATCCACGTGGTGTTTTCATTTTCTCGAGCTGCTGATATGATTTTCAGCAACAACAGCAAGAAGAAAAAGCTCCCCACAAAGTAATCAAAAGACGGCCAAAGCTAAGGGCTGGAAAAGTTGCTGCAACAAAAACACAAGCTTGAAACACAGTGCGGAAGACGTTAAACTTTGGGATGGTTGGGACAAAGTCTCAACAGGAAAATGTATCGAAAAGTACAAGCGAGGGAATGGAAGTGAAGTGAGCAAATAATAACATATCGTCCTCCAATCGAGTAGGAGTGGATGACGGGGGAGTGGGACGGACTCTCCCTGACTTGGCTGAGGTACAATGCCAAAGCCGGTGACATGGCATGGTTTGAAAAGCACTTACGAATTATGCGTAAACATATACCGGCAAT
>KB667888.1:646142-671237 GCA_000349065.1 Anopheles quadriannulatus | reverse complement strand
ACACACACACACACACGCAATGACATGCCACATGCCGAACGATGGCTTGTGAAAATTCGTACCTTTATCCCGTGAAGCCCTTTCATGACAAGACAATAACCTTCGATCCGTTTCGATGGCAGCTTTCTTCGCTCTCTTTTGCTTGTGCTTTTTTTCCTTTCTTAGAACAGACAAGTGTGTAAGTGGTACTTCTTCTTTTTATCTTTATCCTCCACAAACACGCCTCTTCCACTTCTAACACACACACACTCACACACAGGCACTTCTTTTCACACACACAGGCACACACACACACAGGCACAAAAAACGGCTTCCAAACGACTTGAAAAGCTTCGATGCCCGGGATTTTCCAGAAGGTCTCGCCTACCGTACACTGTAACCCCATTTTCCACCGTCGATTTGGAAAACGCACATCATTGCGCGACACCCACCATTTCATTCCCTTCCTTTTCAAACAACCACCCACACACTCTTGTCGCATGCGTTTTCCCGTGAACAAAATGCGCTCTCATGCGTACGGACGACGTTTTGGCTTTTGCCTCCGCGCTTGCCGAACGCCGGGAATGGAAAGAAAATATTGTTTCACGCGAGATAGAATAAGCGTGTGGAAATTAGGTAGCAAAACTTGCCCGCACACACACACACACACACACACACACACACACACACACACACACACACACACATATGGAGTGGAATTTGGAGGGTTGGAATTTGAAGCGAGTTTTTATCTTGAAAGTGGTGCAGTCGTGCGGCAAAGTCGCTTGAAAAAGGACACGCTGTTCGGGTCGCGCTTGGATGGGAACCGTTTTCCGAGGTGAAACTGTTTTCACTTCCCACGGAGCAATAATTTTGATCGAAAAAGGGAAGGAAATAGACTTTTTCCCCCTCTCCAGATGGTTGGATGTAATTTTGAAGGGTTCATTTTGTGCTGCGCTTCAGGCAGTCTGAATTTAAAGTACGAAACCAAGTTCATCCCTCGAAGAAGCAATTTTTATATATTTTACTAAACATCTTCCCTTTGCTAACATTATCCTTGAAGTTAGCCTCGCCTCATTGCCAACACTCATCGGTACGGGTACATCCATTAGAATAAAATTTTAATTGAAAAAATGTAAATCCACCGGAAAGCAAACGCACCGTATTTGCGTAGCAATTACATTAACATTGCATTGCAGGGCAGCTACGGGCGAATCATGGTCGTCATCATCGTTGGCACAGTGACTCACTGACGGAACAACCTTGCCCCGGATGAAAGGGAAAAACAGAGAATTTGCTCATACAACACGGCAGAAAGAAACACACAACGCAAACCGAACCAAACACGATTAA
This sequence comes from Anopheles quadriannulatus, assembly GCA_000349065.1. NCBI lineage: Eukaryota > Metazoa > Arthropoda > Insecta > Diptera > Culicidae > Anopheles > Anopheles quadriannulatus. The sequence continues at coordinate 669,905 of KB667888.1, read as the reverse complement.
CATAGGAATTTCTTGCAATCACTTGTATGTACAGCGGCAAACGGTCAGCGAAAAGCGGTCCTGGCTACGCACCGGTGTTTGCCTTTGCCCGACCGACTCCCCACACCCTCCTGTCAACGCGTATGTCGTTCGTGTGCCCGTGTTTGCATACTTGACGATGAAACGAATCTGCCCGGGCCGGGATTGCCCCACACACGAAAAGTCGACTAATGCCGGTATTTCCTGACCTCCCTCGGAAGGAACCGACAGACCTGCCCGCTCGTGCCAGATGGAATGTGAATTTTATTCTTTTGTTGCGCCAACATAGAGACACTCGTCGTGCGCTGCGGATGGATTCCACGTGTGTCGGGGGCTTTTTCCGGATTACTACGGTACGTTGGGCAGGCTAGTATGTCAGCGTGTTTGCATCAACGACACGGACCGCGCGCGAACCGTTGATGCGCATGGACATATTTGACACTTGCCTGTCAGATGGTGTTGGCGTTGCCATGTGCCCCAGAAAGCTTCATCGGAATGCTATTTCAGCGGGCATAGCTGGCTTCAGTTTCTGCGGGATTGCTGCCAGAAGCTGCCAAAAATGACACGACACGTCCGGCGCTCCAATGGATGGATTAGGGCGGAAGGCACCATCACTCCTCCCCGGGGGCTGTGATGACATACATTAAACCGAGCGTTTCGTGATGAAACTTCATGACGCGCTAGATTGCCATCGCACACCGAGCAGTGGAAGCCATCCATTGGAAGAGCGAAAAACAAACGACAAAAAGGACGCTCACGTCACCAAATATGAAGACTTTATACTCACAACAAGCGCCCTGTTTTTCTTGCTGCACGCCAAAAACTGGGATTCATGTCTTCCTCAACCCTCGAGACTTGCAAACGATCGTTTCCGAGGTGTCCCGCCACCTCTCCAGCAACGAGGACATAATGGAGTGTGCACCAATTTTGCGCACCGCCGGTCAAGCGACTATCCTGCCCCCGTCCGGAGGTGATCCTCTGTTCTGTTGGAGGGATTATAATGACACGGCAGGATGCACAGCTCGTTACTCACCAGTCAGTCCGGTCGACCGGTGTAAGGAACCACACACTACTTCTTGAAACGAGTTCAACAGTGCAGCCGCCGTGTGCCGGAGAACGGAAAGGACAGTATAATGCCAACGGAGGTTCAAAAGGCTCGCAGCCTTGGCACCTTGGCACGCGCGCTCACTAGCTCTCTAGATCAACTCCATTTTATCCTTCTCCAGGGACAATGTCGTCCACACGCTCCTTTCGGTGCAGGAACAAAACAAAAGGGGTTCCTTCGTGCAAATGGGGTCTTCTGTCCGTCCTTGTACGCTACCCTTTCTTCGTTAATCATCAATCTCATAATCTGACACTCTTCTCTGCGTTGCAAAGCTCATGTTCATAGTCATAATCGGAAAGATCAAGAGCATGGCTCAACGCTCAGCAATAAAGGGAGTGAGCTTTCCTACCTTTTTTACAACATTATTCCCTCGCTTTACATTACATGAAACCAGTTTAAAGGGAAAAAGAACGGGACAACGGGAAATCTTGTGTGTGTGACCCCGAGGTTACATCGCATTCCCTCGGAATTGGATGGGTGTGTTTTGTTTGTACCTCGTTAAATGGTTCGCCCTCCTTTATTCTGCTCCCAAAGCCACCGAAGGGGATGCAACGCAACTCTACGATAGGGAGAGGGCTGACTGTGAGCGCTTTTCCTCTAACGCTGCGCATGCAATACCCACAGGGAGGAACGCAATTTTTTGACCGAGATCTGCCCGGTCCGACCAGTGCCGGGCACTGTCGAGTGTGTGCACACTACTCTTCATGCAGTTGAAACCCCTTGCACACACCGGCGTCCCGTGCTGTACGTTTGCTTTGGGTGTGCAAAAATTAATTTGTTGCCAGTCTGGCCCCTTCACCCTTTTTGGCCGGTTCCGCAAACTTTCATGGTGCAAACGGTTGATGCTCCAGTTCCTGAAACGGGTGGCACATAGGGGAGGCGTAAATAAACGAGCTAAACCAGCCAAGAATTGGACAGATTTCTAGGAACTCTCACCCACTTCATGGGGATAGAAGCATGGCACAAGAAGTGAAAACGACATGAAAATGACACACGAAAGCACTCCTCAAACCTCCGCCAATCTCTCTCCGATCTCATCGTCCGCCACAGACTCTCACTTACTTTGGTGGCTCACAAGTTGCCGCTCGACACGTTCCACTTCTCCTGCCTTTTTTTTTTTTCCTGCAGCAAAGTCATTCGGATTTACGGACTTCAGATCCCCGGACTTGCGTGCCTGGGCAGTGGATGCAAATTATTTCCACGCCCGAAAGAAGGCAGCCCCTGGAAAAAAAGCACAAGGTACACAACAACGCTGCACACGTCGTGCAATGCGGCTACACAATGCGGCACTGATACACAAAGCCCGAGCGGAAAAGGTTGAAAAGGGGAGCGAAGAAGCATGCAGAAAAAAACACAACGAAAACAAGCACCTTCCCTCTCGACAGTCGACAAATGAAGTGGTCAGAAAGTCGTGGCCGTTAGAAAAGCGGGCAAAGATGAAGCTGCCACCCTAAGCTGGGGGAGTTTTGTATTGTGTGTGTGTGTCTGATGCCTGGCCCTGCATTATTTCTTGCTCTCTCTCTCTCTCTCTCTCTCTGCTCTTGATATTTGCACGGGTTAAAGGTTAGCGCTGGACGGTTGAAGAACGCTCTGTTGGTGACACGGCTTTGAAGTTGTTTAAGAGATCAAGATCGTGGACGTGAAGAGAGAGAGAAAGTAAGGGAGTAAATGTTGATGGGGGCGCAAAGGGTCGCACCGGATCGTGACTTTAGGTTTTTTTTGTGTCATCCAGTCGAGCGCTGTCGAGATGTGAAGTTGCCGGTGCGCTGAATTTAATACAGAATTCTCACCAGCTCAGCAATTTGGGCGTAGAAAGCAACGTGGAAATGCAATTTGGAATAAATTATTCTAACCGGAAGCATCGTCACTTTACCGTCAATCATACCGAATCCCCATTGCTTCTCGAAAAAGATATTATTTCTAAAGCATTGCGCTGCTGCTTCATGCAAACCAAAACCCTTGGCAGGTTATATCCCCCCTGGACGTACGAGTGGGAGATCGATCGTCCACTGAGTGCTGCTGCATCAGTCCCACCAGGGACCGGACCAGTGCCATGCAATCTCGCCTCCATATAGAACAGTGTTCCCATAAATGCACAAACAGCATCCAAACTCGCCTTCCATACACATTCGGAAATGTGATTCTCGCAACTTCACTACCGCAACACGGACGATAGGTCCACCGTGTCGAGAGGCATCGGCTGACAAATCGTCATCGTCCGCGCGTTGTGCCACCCCAGCCACCCTCCCATCACGAATGTTACCAATTTTCATGGCAATTTTCGGTGTTTCACAGCAACAGCATCGAACAACAACGATGATCTCGACGCTCTACCATCTCCCAAATCGATCCCAGACCGGGACGGAGACATCCGCATGCAACAAGCCCAGGACTCCGGCGTTCTAGCGTATGCAATGTTCTTTCCTAACATTCGCTTTTGGCACTGTACCTGGTTCTAGCAGTGTGGGGAGGGAAGTACAATAACAAACGGTACGAGCGAGTTGGCTTGCTCGGGTTTTGGCTTTTGAATATTTCGACCGATCTCGGAGAAGCACTAACTCGGATGCCCTCCGGAGCATGATGTCTGTTTTCCCAGCGGGAGAAATCACACCATCATCAGCATCATCATCATCATGCGGAAACTTTGCAGCCCGCGTAGAAACCGTACCGGTAAGCCATCGGAAAATCCCGGAATTTGTTTGGACGACTTGGCCGCTACCGTCAACGTTCGATGCAGGTTCGATTTCTCGTGCCCGTGCCTGTATCGATACAAACCCGATACACACACACTGCCTGCCGGTTACATAAATTTGCATAATGATCATCATCAGCCCTCAGCTGCGTGACAGTCACCATAGCTGGGTGGTGTCCTTTTCGGAGAACTGTGGTCACGAATGAACCTACTGTCGTACGTTGTTGCGCTTGTTTCAGTTCAGCGCGACCGATTGAAGCTGCGGCAAGCAGTGTCCAAACATCATACGCGTCGTCATTTCCGTCCGTTCTGTCGTTCAACGTCATTCCAAAGCGCCTAGCGACTCATACATCGCGAACAACTCAGCGATGTGAAATGAAATATTTCGTGGACTTGTTTTTCTGCTGTGCCTTGTTTCTCGTTTCTTCCTTCTCCAATACACCTTCATTATTGTTGTTTGTGATGTTGTGTGTTGTTTTTTTTTGGAATTGCTTTAATCCGACATTTTCATTCGTGTTTCGATGAGGACGGGTACGTGTGGTGTTCGCATCCTTCCGGACACATGGCATGCATGGTCCCCGTTGGATTTGGTGTTTGTCCCCAATGTCCTAACTGAATTCTATGCCCACAATCCTTCCAGCAAAGCTTCAATTAATCCCACACCGTACCGGTGCGCCGTGGGACCGTCACGCATACGCAGTGTCCTTTGGGGAACGTACCTGCCAGCTCTGGTAACGTTTTAATTGTATTGTCATTGATATTTTACGGTCAGTCGTCATCCGCCAAAAGCACACAGCGTCCAATAGTGACGGACCATCCTATCCCTGCGGGGCTGATCAATTCCCGTATCCCTTAATGATGGCATTTTAATGGTCAGGGAGAGCCTGAATTGCTGGAAAAGCTTTATAAAAAGGGTTTCGTGACATCTATTTGCGTGCTTATCCTATTCTAGGCTCTCGTCGATAAGGTTACTGAGACCTTAGGTGAAGGATTTTGAATACAATGTTTAACGCCAATGCCTTTCTAAGCCATTGAAGCTATTTTTTTTTGGAAATGTGTACTAACGAACACTTTTTTAAACAAACATTTGTTTTATCAACAATGCCATCTACAGTGCGCGTGTTTGTGTACCGTATCTGTCGTTCTAGTTCAAGCTTCCAGAAAGGAAAAGCTCCGAGAAAGACTGAAAGAAGGCAAAGAAACACAAAGATGATTGCGTGATTCTATTATTTTCGTCTCACACGCAGAACATGTTTCGCTTGTCTAGGCTAACAAGCTGGCAAACAAAAAGCGAGTCCCCGTCCTTTTTTTCCTCTCCCGTTGTGTAATGAAATCAGGCTAATCCAGGGGTGAGTTCCACCCAGTTCCCAAGCGCGAAGGACTCGGTCGTGTTTTGGCTTGGAGGCACTTCCATTCACCACCCATTTCCCATTTCAATTTCAATTCCAATTCCGTTTTCTTCGTTGTTGGATACCCTCCTGTTAGCTTTCTGTCGTGTGCTTTTGTTTTATCACACTGTGCTACACCAACCAGCCAGCGATGAAGGAATCTTTGCGAACAAGTATATCCCTTTGCCAAAATCTTGCACCAAACTTGCTTGCTTGCTTGCGTCGTGGGTACTTTTTTTTCGGCTCACATCTATACACTTTCCGGTCAATTCTGTCACGACGCCACGGTGTGCGGTGCTGGTCCCGGCAGCAGAGCTTCGGTGATTACGTGAGGTGAATAATTTTTCCACACCACCAACGAAGACGACGACGACGTCGGTGACATCTCAACAAGGTCGCTTTCCTTTTCACCCGTGGCCTTTGCACCGCGAATCGAAGGGATTTGGCTCGATGGTGGGGGCTGGGGCGTCCAACTTCCTAGCTTTCTCCGTTTTGTTTCACACCGGCGATTTATTATTGCTTTCAGGTTCTGTGCGGTGCACAATCGCACATGTTTGTCGTATATATTTACCCGTACTCTCGTTTCGCTTCCCCCACACGCCAACTGGACGCGATATAAATTACGCGTTTCGTTTGGCGTTGGCGCTCCACACACACACCCAGTGGGAAAGCATTTATTTGACAGATGTGCAATGCATGTGAAGTGGAAAGTGTTTTATATATTTCGTTTTCGCCCAGATTAATGGCAATGCGATGCAGTAGCGGGAAAGCAATCGTACGAGTGCACAGAGCTTCGTGCTTCCTTTGTGTTCATGAAATAGTCACCAGTTTGCAAATGTTGGTCTTATTTTTCAAGGGATAATCGTTTTTATGGCACAAAGAAATATGTTTAAACCCATACTAAAGATCCATTTAAAACTATTTTCCGGTTATAAGAAGATTACATATTTTACTGATTATTAATAACACATAAACGTTCATGCAAAACATGCATGTAAAATTCCACTTATTTAAAATCCCCTCCTCACGCAACCCCTCTCTTTCAACCGCAAGCAAACCAACAGCGAACATCGTCGTAGATCATCGCCGTAGCTGTCACGGAAGCTAATCCAACCCATTATCCAAAAACGGCCGCCCCAAGTAATAAACTCGATCACGGCACTCGGCCGCAGCAACTTATCGGCGATGCGCAACACGTAAACGCGACTAACCTACTTTGGGCGCACGGTGGAGAAGGACAAGGGGGCCTGTTTTGTATTAATATTCCTATCCTCCTCCGCAATTAGCATAGGGACTCGATCCAGCTGATGCCGGCGTTTGTGGCCATCTTGTGCACATCATTTTTTGCTCCCCCACACACACACACACTAGCCACAACCATCACAACGCATCAAAAGGCGGTTCGCTTCCGCATACTAATGGGGAGAGCGCAGAGCGGCGGAGGGAGAACCCTTCTGGGTACACTTGAAAAGGGCTTGCGCCGAGCTTGACGTGTCACTGGTACCGTCATCATCATCAACACTCCAATCTCCAGCAACAGTGCGCACTGTTGTTGTCGGCCCCTTCTCCTACCACGGTACAAGTAGCTTGTGACAGAGCTTGGGTGTACAGCATTTCCCACCCATTTCTCGCCCTTTCGCTAACGTCCTCCCCCCTCCCCTTCCCAAATCCGAAGAATGTTAAGCATTCGAGCAGATTCGGCGGATGCCATCTTAACGCGTACGCATTCATTCAATAGCTGGAGTGCGAACCGAGACACACACACAAAACCGCTCAATTCCACTCGATTGAACATACGCATCCACACCACATCCTCCTTCGCTGTTCTTCGCTCTAGTGACTAATTAACGGTAATAAAAAATTACGACGCCAAACCGCCACAGGGAGGGTTGAACCAAAGGGCAAAAGGGTAATGATGTACTCCACAGTTTTTATTTACTTCCCAATCTACGGACGGCGGCCCTCTCTGTGCCATCGTCGTTGTCGATGTGTCCCGGGGCCCCGGGGCCTCGACCATGAAAAAAAAAAAACGGTGGCGTACACCGCCCACGCGGCAACTTAGTTGCGTGGCCGCAAAACCTTTCGGCCGCAGAACGCGGAAGGCGCCCTTAAACTGGCTGACAACAGGCCCCGTTTTTATGTTTACGATTATGATTATGCGCCGGTCTCTTTCGTTCTTTCGTTCGGTCAATCATCATCTGTTCCGCTCGATTGGTAGGCGCCCTTAATTGAAGTTGTGACATTTAAAGCATCCACGGTCGGTTAAGTGGGTGCCGCCACCTCTCGCACCCCGTGCCGTGTGTGAACAAAAGTTGAAACAAACTAATCGCCGCGAAGAGACCGTGGGGAAGCATTACGAATCTTTACGATTATATCTAGCCGATATTGGGACGGGTTTTCGACGACCGCACGGGCAGGCTATTCCATTCCATTCTTACCAGTGTTACACATTAAAGCATTCGTGCTGAAATTGGTTTTTAACACACAATAATATCCATACATGGCATCACCTTGGAGGCAGCACTGAAAGCAGCACACCTAAACAAGGAGATAAGGGACCGTAACATAAACCTTGAAGCTACGAGCTGCTGCTGCTGCTGCTTCTCCCCGTACCCGACGGAGAGGCCCCATCGGGCTTGCTTTACTAGAGCTCCTAAAATTCATTTAACCTTAACACCTTCACGGTGTAAAGTTTAAATTTAAAGTAAACGCCCAGACGCCCAACTTATCGGCCAATATCTTCACCCAACACTTGAGTCAACTATTAGAACTTATGGCTATTCCACTTGGGGCAGGTGGTTGGTTAGGCTTTTTGTTGGTGGTCTCTCGAAGCGCAGAAGTGCTTTCGAGCAAACACTTGCGAAACATCCACGAGTGTGAGGATGAAGTTCCGGGACGAGGGAGAGAAGAGAGAGAGAGAGAGGTCACGGAAATACTCCTGCAAACAAATTACCTTGCCTCATTAGCTGAGCAACTGCTCGAAACACACGAAACAGCACAGGTGTCGTAAGGGAGCGTGAGGGAAGGCTCAACCTTAAACAAACTTACATGGAGGACACAAGATAGTGCGTTACTATCCATCCGCACCGGAACTGGTGCAGAACACCCACACACACACACTCAAGTGTGGCCCCAAAAAGGGCTAGTTTCTAAGCCCTTCACGCGATCCAACGAAGTCAACTGTTTGCGCGCTCGTTTGTCTGTGTGTTTACCGCGCGCCGCGCGACGAAAAGCCAATCCCAGTGAGTGGGTGGCAAGTATCGTGGCTACATCTTTGAGCCACGAGCCGCTGAGTTGAGCATCCATGTTTGCCGAGCTTCATTTTGCATCCTCGTGGCGCGGGGTACGATAACAACACGCCAGAGCGCGAACGGCGAAACGCTTACCAAACTATCTGGATCAACCACGGTCAGATGCGGGTAACGGTAGATAAGTGGGATTGGGTAAGCTTCCCAACTAGCCAGCTACCGTGTTTATGTTTGGCCAAGATCGGGGCAGGAGAACTGTTCACACAGCCTCAACTGGACTGCTCCACTACATGCCCCACGAATACGCTCCATTCCCAGCGCTTTAAAACTGGTTTGCAAGAGGAAGCAGAAACAAATCAAACCCATCAAAAGTTTAACTCCTCAACAGTCTGAAGTCTAGAGCAGCAGCTGCTGCGGACACTCCAATCGACTCCAAACAAAAATTGCTTCCAACACACCAAACCTTCGTGCCCTCCGTGGCCTCTACACGCGTTTATCAGTCCCTCGCGCGATGTCACTTCAAACACAGCGCTCTTGTACGACAAATCAGACAAGCGACAAGATTGCTGCTAAACTTTTAGCACGCACCGCACCCCGGCTGAGCCCCGAAATGAACCCCCCCTCTACTAAGCATCGGAGGCCTGCGCTGGCCAAAGCCACAACCAAGCGCAGTCCACCCGAAGCAAAGTGCCTAATTAACCGAGTAAATAATTCTGACAGCTGGCTTTCGTGGGGGGTGAGCACCGGGGTGCGTGGGAAATGGCCGCGGACAGCCAGACGACCTGGCCGGTGTTTACATTGCGAGTCAGCGCTAATCTGACAGGTTCGAGCATCATGCGGGCGTAAAGTGAAATGAGCCGTCTTCGCCGTGGTCATGAACTTGTCTCTCATGTTCCTCCCCTTCTCGAACGACGCGGAACGGCGAGTCCGTCTCCAGGAAAACGACACACGCGGGGCCAGCCAGCCTGTCAATCAAACTTGCTTTAAGAATTCCCTTTTGCGCTGGTAAAGCGATGGGTGAGCATGTTTTTTTTTGTCTGTTGCTGGTTTGAATCAAACGCACGGGGATTAATGTATCGATTCTTTGCCAATAATCAACTAGGAAGCAGGAATACAAGGGGGGAGGCTAGCATTTGCGCTTTGTGTGATTCAAGATCTGCTTTACTTACATCAGTTTTTTTGCTGTTGCTGCTGCTACACCGGTCTCCGGTTTCATGGCATTCCCTTTCATTTCGACGTCACACCTGCACGCGGCGATCATTTTTCATCTGCGAAGGTAAACCAAATTATGCCAATTATTATCTTAATAAATTACAACTCGCCCTTTACCTTTACCACGGTTGGCACGGTTCAGCTCCGAATGGGGGCTGATGAGCTCCCATTTTCCAAACCCCTGGTACCGCGGTTGCCGGTGTAGCTCATTAAAGAGCGGGGGCCCACTAGCGCATGATTGATTGACGTCCATGGGCCTAAAACGTTGGCAATTCGCGCACGGCACGAATCCACGCTGTCCCAAGGTGTATCAATCACATCCCTTCTACTATAGCAACTTAAAAAACGAGCATTAAATTGACCACAGAAAGCCGCACATTTCACAAAACTACTCTAGTTCATGGTTTGATAGAGCTCTGAAATGGAACGGATACGATGTGCTACGTGATTCTGTGGCTGCCCAAAAACTTCCCCGATCAGTAATCAAACGCTCAACCGAGAAATAGCGCATACTGTGCGCGCGCGTCAGCATCCAGTTCGTACAAGGATACAAGCCAGTTTGGAGTATGAGCCACTCTCTTGATACTTCTCAACCTCTCGAGCGTGTGTGTGTGCAATGTTACGACTTGGGCACTGATGGGTGATGAAAAGCTCCCGTCAGGATGGAGAAATTGATTTTTACGTTCTAGCTGAGTTGGGCCAAGCTCCCACGGAAACGCTGACACTAACCTAGTGGGATAGAATAACACATTAGGAAGAACAACTCACACACAAAAAACATCGACCCGGTTACCAAGAACCAACGCGTCGTCATCCCAATGTTATGCCAGCTCAACTTACCTCTTAGCCCACTTATTTTTTTTCGACAACTCGGACCACGATAACGGAACTGGCTGAAACTTTTTTGGGCTACTACGATAATGGCACTCGTTAGCGTGCGTTCTGTATTGTGGACGATGAATTTTCACCTGCACCCTGCACCACCTCTTTCGATCTGCTTCCACCATGACCGCAAACACTCCCACGAACGGGCGGGGCGGCACCATTCGCAGAAGCATCCATTTGCAGCTGCTGGAAGTTAGACGGCTGGTAGTAACTTATCCATTTGGAACACGATCCTAGTACGGGACGATTAGATTTCGCTTCGCCAAACCAAAGCGAGACAGATTCGACGAGGTGCGTTGGCATTGGAGAGGAGGTTTTTCCGACAACTAGTTTCTAGTGCTGCTGCTGCTGCTGCTGCTTCTGCTGGGTTTCAACAACACTTGGAACTCAGCGCACTCTCGATCGTGTACCTTTGTGGTGTTGTCATTCCGGTAGCAAATGGTAACGGCACACCATAGCAACGACTGAAGTTTCGAGATCCCACGTATGCAACCACATGTATGATGTTGGGTTGCTATGATGCACGTGGAAGTAATGACGATGGAAACAACGTTAGTTGTCGTTGTTCACATTTCGAGTTTAGAGTGTCTTGAAGCATTCATTGCACTGAAAAGGAGATTCTGGGATCTATTGAATGTTTAAAATTGAACAACTATTCGATCCTAAAGGTCAATCGTTATTAAATGCAATAAAATGTAGCATAAAATTATTGTACACAAAGATTCCGAGGTGGATATGAATAAATAAGTACTTCTCATACCCAGCATTGTGTATCCAAATGACCAAAACGACCACAGCGCAGGAATTAATTTCCATTGCTCAATTAATGTTCCTTCCGTTCCTTATAAAACTTTCACATCTCGCTGTCTATTATCCCCATAAGCTGCTCTTTCCACAAACAAATCCCCATCCTCCGGTGTAAGATTACCGTGCCAAAGTTCTTCACGTAAACCTTACGGGACTCGCTCCACAATCGTACACCACCACCACCACCACCACCACCAACGCCGACCCTTATGCGATCGTCCAGATGCAGTTTTGCATGTTTTGCTGTTAAATCGACCGACGAAACGGAAATTAAATCAGGAATCAGAGACCTCACCAGGGAGCGAAGAGAAAACGCCGCCACCCTCGCTGTTGGTTCCCGGCACACGCAAGCCAAGTGGGCGAAAGCGAATCAAATTAATTGCATTTTAATGACCGCGAAATCGCAACACCGTCGTCGTCTCCGTCGTCTGCCACCGACAGTCGTTGGGAAGCAGTCGTCGGAGACGCGTCCCAAGAAAACGTCCGAACAAAAAATAAAACGAATTAAGAAAAAATCTACTGCACAAAAAAGGGCGAGAGAAAGCAAACGGCATGGTGTAGAGAGGATGCGGGACAAATTTTGTTGCCATTGGCTCGTACAAACATCATCCCGGGGGCCAAAGAGAGCCTCTAAAGCAATTGCCTTTCCATTTTACGCCCGGTACATCGCGTACTTTTTTTTGGGGGAAGGTGAACGAACGAAAATATCACCCTAAAATCTGCAGCAAACATACAACAACGAAAGGCGAGGGCTGGAGAGAGAGGCGAGAAAAGCTAATTACAGACCGCTTTTGCTGCAAAGAGGCATTTAATTTCGCAAAACCTCGACCGTGTACTTTGTTGCACTCCAATGGGAATGACTTTTCGGGTGGTGAAGGGAGGATCGTTTTGAGGATTTCCGGCGAGACCACCAGGCAATGCATTTTCGATACGCTCCGTTTGCTTCTGGAGTTGCTTCCCAGTTCTTGAAAGGTATATCTTGCTGTTCCAATCTTCCTCCCACAGAGGGAGAACAGAAAGCTCTGAAATGTATGCTGCAATGCTGGCGCAATCCCACTTGAACCAGTGTTGGATAAACGTGCTCGAAACCGAACGGAGCATAAAATGCAGCTCTCAAGTAAAGCATATTGTGCCCATTTTTAATACAGGGTGAATGCAAGCCCACGATGCACTGCGGGCTCGTCTAGCACACAGCGTTAGGCATTTGCTAAACTATGTCGGTTTAAGCGATCTTGTGAGCAAGAATGTTTGCTGCTTTTTATTTCTTCATAAATCCCTCCCAATACCCAAACAATGTACGCTTAAGTTCGTGAATGGGGCCCTCTGTTCCGCCCTGCGAGCCACCTGAGATGGAGGGAGAGACACCGAAAAGCATAATTAAACCGACAAATGGACAAAGAAGAGATTAATGGCACGGTGCCGAGCCAACCTTTGGGGCACCGCCCGGGCTGGTGCACACCGTGTGAACTGCGGTTCCGCTCGTTAGTTCTTGCTGGCAGCTGGGCCCCTGTTTTATGCTGCGCTTTATCACCCGGCGGTGAAAGGTGCGAATAATCGTTTACTTTTATGCTCTAGTTTCAATGGCAGCTTGCAACGTATGTGCGAAATTAGAAGCAGCAGAAGGGGGGTGACAAAGCACCAGATTAAACTACTGGTTGCGTCTGTGTGCTGAGAGTGCATAAGGTTGAAATGATGAATTGCTTTGATATTTGAATTCCTTTTTTCCTTCCCCAAATGGAAAATGTTTAATTGTGTGGATATAATAATGTGTGCTGCACAAACACAAACAGGGGTAACAGGGAAACAGACTCTTGATATTTAATTTCTTGCCCTTTATTTGTTTTACTCTCCCGTTGCGCACTGAAACCGGAAAGTAATAAAAGTACGCTAAAAAACATTCCAACCTACCGGCCATACTTTCAAACAGATCACATGTCTTTTGCTCACCCTAAAACGACACCGTGGGGCGTTGGTGGTGAAAGGAACACTAAACACAAATTACATTTCCGAGTGCATGGTGCTACCACGCTGCAGCAAAGAAAGACAAAAAAGTGCATCAGCTCTCCGCTTACAGTGAGCTACATTTGCTTGGCCAAACCCTTCAAGTGGCCCAGTGCCAAGCGAGCGCCCGTGTCTCAACCAAACCCTCATTCTACGTCATGTTGACGACCGTTTGACGCTAATATACCGCGGGGCTAATAAATCATTTCTTCAAACGTAACCTCAACATCCCCTACACACCTTCTGTGCTCCCTTCGCCCCAGGGCGGTTGTGTACTAGAGGTATCCAAAGAGTTGGAAGTACCATTTTTCGCCACAAATACCTCCTCTTTCTCTTTCTCTCTCTCTCTCTCTCTCTCTCTCTCTCTCTCTCTCTCTCTTCCCTTTATACTCCTGTAAACATCATCAAAAGCGTGCAGTATCAACAAACGACAGAAAAAAAAACCTGTCCTCCTCTAGGCACACTTTATAGAAAAAAAACAGACCTCCCCAACCCCGTTTGACGCTGAAATTGAAACGAAACAGCCAATTAACAACTCGTCAAGCTTCGGTGCAAACAAGCTAGCGGTGCACTGTCGCGGTAGGGAACTATCGCCCCACCCCTTCACTGCTACCCCCGTTACGGTTGCTTTGCTTCCTATTAGGCACTTGCTGTTAATCGATCGTATCACACATCGTAAGAAGGAAGCAATCGCGGCACAATGTGTTGTTGCTATCACGTTGATGCTACTGGCACCATCGTAGGCGAAGTACAGGGAACGGGAAAAGGGTGCCAGAAATGAGCTCAATTTTTGTTTGTTGTGTACACTGCAAAAGTACTGCGCAATCAAGGATGTTGTTGAATAGATGTAAAACTCTTTATTTGTTTATTTATTGATAGTTTTTCAAAGAAATAGTCAATCAGAACTCAATTTAAAATGTTGCTTTGCGATATAAGCCAGCAGTAGAAACAAACCAGAAACTATACCACGCTATCTGGTACCAATCCCGTGGTGGAGTGGTGAACGCACCGGACTAGTTATGCGCCCGTCTTAAGTTCAAAACCGGAAACGAACTCGAACAATTTTCGTAATTTATTTCTTTCCATCCGCATTACAGGGATTAAAAACCAGAATGTCTTGCTTTTGAAGAACGGGGGAACACGGTAACAACTCAATTAATAATAAAATACAAGATTGTACCACCAATTACCATCTTCTTCACCACAACGCATTATTATTACTTCATTCTGTATGCGTAATAAACATGTAATAATATTAACATGCATCCTTCCTGTCCCAAGCGAAGCACATTCCACAACACGTCATCGATCGTTCTCTCGACGAGCGCGTGCCTCCCTGGCTTTTTTCATGATCAACAAGTTTTTAAAATACATTTAATTTCCTGTCGCTACTACTTCCTTAACAAGACTAATAAAATAGACCTCTCAATCGATGATGTGTGTGTTCTACAGTTTTATGCCACCGGAGCGTTACTCTCACGCCACGGTGTGATGGCTAGCATATTGATGATGCGTTGGTTGTGTGTTGTAATGCATGATGCTGCAGCAAGTTCTCCCTCTTCACACTCCACGTTCTCAGCTTGGAGCACAACCTCCAAACACAGAAACCGGTCGACTCTGGACCGGGCTCTGGGACGTGGGCCGTGCGGCGCGAGAAGTAGCATTGGCCGGGTTTAATTAGAGCGTAATTAAATTGTATAACATCGTGGCATCCATCCTCCCTTCTGCCCGAACACACTCTTTCTCTCTCTCTTCCTCTAAGTAGATATTCCGTAGGAAGTAACAAGAAGGGCATCAGCTGACTGATGCACACCACACAAACCCAGTTCCAGTGAAGCCATATCTACTACAATGGTCAAAAGGCAGCAAGATGCATGCACAATTTGTGCTTGTGCCAACCAAAGCCCACGGGTTAGTGGTGTTAGTTTCACCTTCAACAGAAGAAGAAGAAGAAGGGGAAGAAAGTGCAAAACTTATGGCTAACATCTGTAACCCGGGTGCCCCCATGCTCGGTGCCCGCGCGGCTTGGCTTGTTTGCCGTAGCTCGCTGACTTATTTTGCTGCCACCGAGTGCACACTCAGCACAAAACCCGGGGCATCCAATTGCGCTTGAGCCGTCGCTGCCACCTTTGCCTACCACCAGTTTTGGCAAACGCTCAAAATGGTTGGTGCAAGGAAGGGATGGATGAGAGAGGGGAAAACACTTGCTTAGCACGTTATATTATTACTGGCAACCCACCACCACCACCACCACCATCATCACCATGGCCAACGTTCATCAGCCTGCGGTTGGAATGTCAGTGTCAGGAAATTGCAACGCATGCCGTACACACACAAACACACATGTGCATAAGTCCAAAGTCTCCCCCAACGGTGGATGTCAGTTGCATGTTGCCTCCTACCCCAGAATCAGTCAGTCGTTCCTCCAATAGCGATTGTGCGGATCGAATTTCGCGACCAGCTGGGAAATCTTAAAACAAAAAAAGCATCCCACAAAAAAGTTTGTTGCGCGATTTTACACTCATGCACGTGTTTCATTTCGCCCTTGAAAGTGTGGATGTTTTTTTGCCGCCAGTCAACAAACAGCAAATACCTTCTCGGGCCTTACCGCCACACCCCGGGCCCACGGCAAGAGGGAAAGAAGCAAGAGAAAACCTGACGTTTATGGCTATTGGCAGTTCGTGCTTTAAATATACATATTTGCAACAAAATGGTCTCGCTGATGTTTATGTGGATGTGTTAATCGTTCCGGAAGGGTTGTCGCATTCCAAGATTGAGATATTGGTACCGGGGGAGGGGACATTAATCGATGCTGACACACACACACAGCCGGTGCAATAAATTGCATAAGTCACAGTCGCGTTGCAGATTGACCGTTTGATATTCTTTGAGTGATTTGAGACATTGTGTGTGTGGTTTCGAAGCCCACCACTGGATGACCTAAAAAAGGCATCCCTCCGAAACAGCCACCAAACGGAAAGATATCGCAATCAAATAGACCACCAGCAACAACAAATTGCGTACAGGTCCAACTGTTCGAACATAAGCCATAACAACTCCACTCGATGGATAGATAGTTTTCACCAACCCCGCCTGTCTCTCTCTCTCTCTCTCTCAAAACAATCCAAAACAACGCCAACATGTCTCCATGGAGTTGTTGTCTGTTGTAGCCCAGCAAGGTGACGAGCGAGTTCTTCTTCCACCATCCAATGGGGTTGTGCAAGAAGAACACATTGTGAGTGTCACTCACCGGCATTGCTGCTGCTGTTGGCTGTTGGATGGTGAGTGCGTACTACGAGTGCGTTATCACAGCTGTCAAAACAATCAAGGTACGATAAAACTGACGACTACAACGCTCCCGACGTTGGTACACGCATCCTCCACCTCCACTCCCACCGCCGCTGCAACAGGTAGAGAGCGATGTGGGACTATCTCGCTTTTATCGTAACACTTTAGCTTGTTGTGTTGACCTAGCCAAAAAGACGAGCCTCAGCTTATGGGAGGAGGGCAGTATGATGGTAAAACTTTGCCACAACGCGCTGTCGCTGGAGCAGCAGCAGCAGCAGCAGCGGCGGCAATAGCAACAACCTGTTTCGCAAAACTTTGGGGTGACAAATATTTACCCTAGACATTCTTCACATTTTTGCACCCCTGAAAGGGATAGGGATAGAGAATGAGAGAGTGAGTGAGGTACGTCAGCGTCACTAGGTAGGTATCGTTGGCATTTGAACAGTATGTAAGACCCATCCGTTGTTGATATGTGGTGTTTCATGATACACCAAGATCTTCAAGAGATCATCATAATTAATCAATTTCACTTCAACAAATGTCCTTCACACTAATCAACAGCTCTACTCTCTGCCTCCGAAATGGTGCCGCGACATCATCATCATCGATCGATCGATCGAATGCAATCGTTTTTAAATTCCCAAATGCCTTCCTCCTCCTCCTCCTTTTGCATCACACACTCAACAACTGTGTGCCGCAGCGGAATAGAAATGTTCGACACTTAATGTGCAATTTCAATTGTGGCACATTTGAGGCGGGCCCCTGATTTAGAATTCCTCGTGCACAACACCCCCCACTGCAATGGTTCCCCCAACGGACTTTGGAACGATCAAAATGCAACTCGTTCGTTTAGGGGTTTTTCGCCTCCCCCTTTTCAGCCTGACACACTTTCGCGTTTTTTGATTGAGTTATTATTCCGACAGCATCAATACATATTCGGCGTGCCCAACCCGTGCGCCGATCGCACGCGGAATCTGATGAAACGTGTTCGTCGAGTGTTTATTTTTATCGCTGTTTTAAAAAGCCAAAACGCCGGCGAGGATGTTGTAGTGTGTTGGTCGAACGTCACAGCCGTTGCTCGTTTTGTTCCAATGATACTCCAGCTACAGAGCAACGAGCAGGCGAGCTGGAGCGACTCACGTTGAATCAAGAACTTGGTTGGAACAGATTTCGCGAACGTCTTGCTTCACGGGGCAAACGATTTCATTTGACTTTCTGGTTGAAGGAACGATTCCTTCCGATGCCTTCTCACGCTTTGCATCAACGCATCATCCAGTTCCCAAACTCAAACCCAACATAACTATCACACACGCTGATGGCGCCATTGACGCCATCCCTGACAGCTCGGTTGACAGTTTGTTTGTTTTGGATTGGTTTGCCGGTTCGGTTTTCTCACGGCGACGGCGACGACGACGACGACGACGAATGAGATCTTCGCATGGTTGGCTTCTTCTCCAAACGCGCGATCGGTGCTGCAGATATGACGGCGGGACGTCGTAAATGGACACTCCTTTCCTTGCTTAGGGCTGTATGTTCGCAACCCGCGACTGTCCGGGCACGAGATATTGCAAAAGATGCAAATTTCTTTTATGGCTCTTCATTCGAGTTGAATGACCATGGTGCTTTGAAAGAAACCGTTTGGCTTTTATTATTATAACACACTTTTGTCCGCTGCACAGGAACCACAACCACGGCTTTGAACACAATGGTACGCCCTGTTAATGCTGTGGTTTGGTGTAGTTCCACCTGGCCTTTGAAGCGAGGAAGAGAACTTAACCTACATTTCTTTAGTGAGATGAATGTTTTTGCTTTTCAGCTTCTATTTCTTTTGCTGCGGCAACACGTTTGAGTGTTAATGATGATGAGCTAAGACACAGTGAATCGTTTTCAGGTTATCGTAACAACTCATGGCATTTATGGAGTCTCCAGCTGGCGGTGTTCACAATAGATTGCTCTTAACTTACGTCACACACTCACCCAACTCTCATATTATTTATTTAATTTATTTAAACATAGCAATCACTTTACAAGTTTTTAAACCCACGCGCCTCATGTTCCCAATTTAATTCCAAAACGAATCCTTCCCCGAAGGCACACACCCGTCGGACGAGCACGGTCAAGCGTGGGCTGTTTTCCCTTTCATTTCAGCAATGCTGTGATGATTCTGACTGCTCTGTAGAACAACATGAAGCCTCTTTTTTGCAGCATTCTACATAACAAATGAAGTCATAGCTTCAAATACAGCCATTGCGTTCGCCTTGGTAGAATGCCTTGGTTAGGGATCATCGTTTTTATCGCTCCAAGCTCCGGCAAAGGGAGTGACAGAAACAATAATTATCTTCCCCTGACCTCCCTTAGAGCGGAATGAGTATTTGTTTATCCGCACACTGGACAATAATCCGATTATTTCACCCCCTCCTGGGGGGGGGGGAGGGTTGAGACATTAATTGCTGGACAGTTTACATTAATTTGACCAAATGCATTAATGCTTCTGGATGTAAATACTGTAACTAATTGTGTCTCTTCTTGTTTCAGGTAATTACCCATGCACTTAACCGACACTGACCGTTTGATGGATGAGAAAAGCAGATCTTGTAAGGTATAAGTGATCATATTCAATGATATTTTGTTTCAGTGCAAGAATACAACCAAAGTGCTTTCGTTTCAAAGTTCCTTCTAGACGCCACAATTCCTCTTTCACGTATGTCAATGACACACACACGCGTCTTGAAATAAAACAGCAGCAGTGATGTGGTTTGTGGTTTAAAATAAATCAGCAATGCTGCTCTTGATGCTATTTCTGCTCTCCCTCACGAATGCGTTTGTCTCTATGTATGCCCTCCTGTATGAGAAATGGTCTGCGATTGGCAACATTTTTCAAATTCCAATCCCTGCTCGGTACCGAAAAACCAACGCAACAAACATCCTCCGACAAACAGCAGGCGCTAGCGTCTTTCTCTCTGACAGACAGATAATTCAAGATGCAATTAGTTTATCAGAATACTCCTCAACCAAAACAAAAAATTAAACAAACTTCCCTGCAAAGAAGGCAAGCGACTAGACAGCGACTAGTAAAGGCTCTTGATGTACGAACGCTTACCACACCGCTTACCGTCAGCAATGGGGTTTGAAAATAACCATTACACACACACACTCACCCGATGATCACGTGAGTCTCTATCACGGATAGACTCCAATAGCCGAGGGTTCGATCGGGGTCTAGACGCCTTTGAACATACCCACTTGACATTCCGGAAGAAGGGGTGCAGTACACAGTGTTCCTCCTTTTTCCCACATTTCCTACAAACACCGCATCCAGGCCAGTGGTACGGCTTGTGCCAACCGTACACGACACGTGCTGCTGTACTGTCACACTGCCAAAGCAGCAAGTATATAATAGTAGCAGAAGTGCAACAGCAAAACAACAATTAAATACATCAAAGCAAATCGTCAACGATGCGTAGAGATGTTTGCTTTGTGTTGTTGTTTTCTTTTTCACACACAATTTAAATTGAGACATGAAGCGGCATTGCCATGTGGCATGTGAGTGCTGGCTATGGTTTGCTCAAGTCGAAGAACAAGTCGTTTCGTTCAACATTTTTATTTCCGTTTCAAAGTGCAAGAATGCATCGAGAATCTTTACAGAACTGTGCTAATTTAACATGATTAATTATATTGGATATTTTATCTCTTATCTAAATGTTCTAAAAATTAAAAGTGTTAGATGTATTAATATTGTTTTCACTTTCAATGCATATGAAGCAATTTCATTACTTCATTTCTGGAATTAAATTGCATAACCAAAAAAAAACCACGCAAAGGAAACGTGCCAATGCAGTTCCTTCACACACAGCTGATCGTGCAACGCGCCACGACACACGCGGCGCGTCAAGATGAGTAAGATTAACCGCGGGTTGATGGTTGTTTACACACACACATATACACAAACACCCCCAGAACAAACCATCCGTGACACACTTGCCCTAGCTGTATAGCGAAACACGCCCAACTGGGAGCGCAAGCATTTCGTTCACGCAACGCAACGCATCATCGCCTACTGCGGGCGTCATCTTTTCGCACCGTCCTGCAGCGGTAGCAGCAGGAGACGACGACTGGTTGATGTTTTGATTTACCACACATACACCACCGTCTTTCTGCCTTCCTTCCCTATTGCTTGCTGCTAGTTCACGCAAACCGGACGAACAGGACGTTCTGCTAGGTGAAAGTCTATTCTACTACCCCCGTTTTTTCGAAGATCAGCTGGCAAAAAGGGGTTAAACACTTCCACTGAAAAAGGGTAACCCGTACTATCCGTGACGTCAAGAGGGTGAACGTTTCCCCCTCCCCATTTTTCCTATGACATCATCCTATGGCCAGGCTGGAGGAACCCTTGGGGAAAGCGTCGTCGTTTTGCACTCTAAATCACCTTCAGGCCCGTCGTCACCGCTACGCCAGCCACCGCGCTCCGGTGCGCAACTGTTGCGCGCGCTCCACACGCAATCAGGACGCACTCAGCGAAGGAATACTGCCCCACTGGGACCAATTTGAGGAAAGGGTTCTATGTGGGGATGGGGCTTACAGTGTGGTGTGTATAGAGGGGAAGTTATTTTTAAACAAACGCACCACCGTGAATCAAACGCATTAAAATTTCAATAGTCATTTTCCCACGCGCCTCTAGTATGCCACGGTGCGCGGCGGGTGGGTATGTGTTTTTCACTGATGGAAATTTTGTGGTCGAGGAAAAAAGGCAAAAAGGGAGCCCCTCTAACCTTCTCCCCTTATCTGCCATTTCCTCTACAAAAACGTAGTAGTAGTAATGCTTGGATGAAAGGTTGAATGAAATTCCTACAATTTGTGCGTTTCGTTTGACGTCACGCAGCAAACATTCGTCGAGTGAAGGTTTTCGCATGATGTACGTTTGTCTTTATATGTGTGTGTATGTGTGGGATTGTTGTGTTTTTCTTTTGCAATAACCAGATGCGCGGAAAACACACAACAGCGTGGCCAAACAGGATTCGTTTACATTCGATTAGCCTGGATGAGCATTTTGCTTTGATTAATGTTTGTTTGGGCCGCAGCGGCCGAGTGCGCCGAGATACTGTTCCAAAGGTATGGAGGAAATGGAATGGAATATGTTTTTGTGGTAACGTAAGTAACATTTTATCCTATTTTATGGTAGTTTTAACATACCATAGCAATTTCTTGGAGAGCAGCTTTAATGTATTTTGTGATTATTATTATTTTGTAAGTTTTTATTAGTTAAATCTGTACCTTAAGCTAACTTCATGTAGTGCTTTTTATATCTATCTCATTTGTTTATTGTTAAATATTTAATGTATTATTCCCTACATCAGCAAATTTATTCAAAAGCTTGCACTTCAATAACTTTAAATATAATTTAAATTTCATTTTATGTTTGTGAAAAAGTCTTGAATTATTTTTTTTTAATTATTGCCAATTCAAGCTAAAAATTAAATAGTTAAAATTTTAAAGATTAAAAGCAAAATAGGTAAATGTTAATTTTTCATTTAAAAACTATCAGTCTTTAGAGACCATTGGTTGCCCTTTAGGATACTATTTTACGCATGTTTATATTTATAACAAATCCATTAAATATTGCACAGTTTGGCACTCTCCTTTCAGCATAAATCCTCTCTTCCCGCTCCTCATTATTCGCATACCCATAATTTTAAGGCAATATACAACCTACTTAAATAAACTACCCTTTTTACACCCATCACTTTTCGCGTCTTCCCCGCAACCATCGCTCCCAACGAACACGGTTTTTAAAGAACGCTGCTCCGTCCGATGGATTTTCCATCGATCAATCGATGCAATCAAAATTTATCATCGCACTTCATTTGCCATCCCGGGCGTACTCGGTGAGTGTTTGAGGAGTCACCACCACCCATCCCGCGCTCCACCCCACCTGCCGACGCGATGCCGGTCTACCGGTTTCAATTCTTAACACGTCGATCGCCTGACGCCGAAACGCAAAATTATGAATTCACTCTCATCTCCCCTACCGCCATGGCCCCATGTTTCCTTTCATTCGCTTCTTCCTGCGCGTTGTGTTTTTTTTTTTTCAAACCATCATAAAACCCGCTCCAGCACCACCAAGCACCAACCAGGTCGGTCCATCAGCTTTCGGTAATTGGCCGGTATGCAAATGAGGGCCCCTTTTCCGCCAACCGCCCCTGGGATCCGCAGCAGCCGTATTCGCAGTTGCTGTTGTTCCAAACCATCCCCAATTTCTTCTTTCCTTCCACATACTGATTCTGCTCATCTGCTGGCGATTGTTTGTACGTGTGTGTGTGTGTGTGTGTACGCTAATGCTGTCAGTGAGCTGTATAAATAAAACAGCATGAAACGATATGCCGCTGTAAACAGATTAAATCCCCGTGGCTGCGGGTATTCGGTCGATCAGGTTCGCTGCCGTCTCGCTCTGTTTCTGATCTCGTTTTTTTTTTCTTTCTTTCTTTCTTTCTCTCCTCTTCACCCGGCGCTTACCACCAGGGGTGCCAGGGTGTGTCGTGGGTGTCGATAAATCATCTTTGTGGGGGGCGGGGGGAGTGGTGGGAAGCTATTTGATCTAGGATTTCGAATTCGCTTCTTTCGCTGCGGGTTGGCCGCATGCGGAGGCTAAAATACGCACATCAAAAGAGACGTTTTGTGGGGGTAGCGCCGCTGTGGCCTGGATTAGAATGGAATGTTTGGCCTTTATATGCCAAAACAGACACAGTCACACATACACACGTGAGGGATCAATTGACGGGTAACACGATCTGCCGGTACCTCGATGCTCAATTATCATGCTTTCGCGCAGATCGCAACAGAACAAGATGCTTTCGTCACACACTCTCTTTGTCCCTCGTGGGAGTGATTAATATTCACATCCAAACCGATGCTTTCCCGCTTTGGCACCGTCTTGTCGTTAGCACCACGAGCGATCTGTGTCACTGGGGAAAATCAATTGCTAAAACACACACACACACACCGGTTAAGTGCATGGGTAATTACCTGAAACAAGAAGAGACACAATTAGTTACAGTATTTACATCCAGAAGCATTAATGGATTTGTTCAACAAATAAATATAAACTGTCCAGCAATTAATGTC
>KB667888.1:620995-636277 GCA_000349065.1 Anopheles quadriannulatus | reverse complement strand
GTATATTTCACCTCATGTAGCCGCGCGGTAAGGATTTTGGAAAAATGTTGACTCATTTCACAAAATAATGGATTTTTCGGTCACTAAGTAACGGAATGTCCCCATTTAACTTTTAAACCCTTTGTAAAAGGCTAAAGAACATTTCACACCAACTTAAATAACTTAAACACTTTTAATTTGCCCTATGAACCGCATTTTAGAGCAATAGCACCACTATTGGTACTACCACCACTATAGGTACATTTACCCTATATACAATTGAAAAAGCTCAACTTTTTGTCAATTCAAAAAAGCTCCTTAATGAAAAGCCCATACTAAAATATGGTTTAAAATTGTACCCATAAAACTATCAAACCATTAACAACATAAACACACACAATCACTGCATAAAACAGTGCGCTTCAACGTTTGCACAAATGAATAACCAAAGGGTGTGCTTCCAACATGACAACGATTAGCTAACCTTCCAACCTGACAAATCATCTTAAACAAATACCCTACCGACAGCGAAGTCGTCGTCATCGTCAGCATCCAAGATCATTACGCGGCACTCGACAACCGCAACCTGCTCGAAACGGCATGGCACGGTGCGCGACGGGGGAGCCAACTGCAATTAAGGCCAAACGTATCGAAACGCCACCGTGAGCGAACGCATTTGCATCAAGATCGATGACGCACCTTCAGTGTTGAGAGTCAGTTCCCGCTTCTCCCCCGCCGGCACGCCAATTGGACACTTGGACGGTAAATGACACCGGGCTCTGAACGACTCTCGCAAAGCCCCACACGATTCGTGCACACACACGCGCTGCTAGCTACTGAAGGCTTTCCATCCCCCCGGAGAGGAGGGGTTGGTTGGTTGGTTCGGGTTTCACCCCTTGCCCCGTAATTCCGTAAGTGCAATTCGGTGTCGGATTAAGCAACGCATTCCACCTTCCATTCCACCGTAGCACACGGCTGTTTCCTTCGGCTGTCCGGTAGTAATTTCACATGCAGGCAGGCAGACAGTGCAACATTCACGAGCTCACGACGAAACACCAAATCAGCACCATAAATGGATCGGTAGCTGATTTTTTGAGGTTAGCCTGCGGCAGCGACAATAAGGCTACAATGTGCGTTTGACGAGAGCGGGGCCAACCACACTTCAGGACACTTCAATTAGAATAGAAAAGTTGAGCGTGGTAGTAGATGCAAACACGGGCAAACTGCAAATTGAAGAGAGGTTTTTTTGTGTGACTTTGTAGGTCGAAAGCGTCCAGAAAACCCTTAAAAAACCAAACAAATTCACAACTTTTTCTCAAAACTTTTTCTCTCTTTTCCTGTTCTGCATTAGAACACGGGCTCGCCAGGATCGTACAGGTATGCGCACGCTGGCGTGAACGTAAAAGTTTGCGATCGAAAAATTAGCATGCGACACATTAGTGCTTCTTGCACACGCTCACTTGCGGCTAACGTGAAGGAGCAAGTTCCATGAGCAAACCTTCCTGCGCACACAAACTCACGCTCACTTGCTTTAACTTTTTCGACGCCACACGATGGTTTGCTGCCCATTTCGGATGGCACACGGTGTGCTGTGTGCAAAGTGCAATTTTCGCACCGTTCAGCACTTGACACCACCACCCTTAAGACGACACACACACACACACAGGTGAAGAGGAGGGTTTAACCCGTCTCTTAAAAGTGCCTGCTTAAGAAGAGGGGAAGCGACTTGAGGGCTGATTGTTTTTCACAACCTGCTGACCTGGCACTCCAGCAACACTTCTTCCACCTGTATAAAGGCGAGCGCAAATGGTCACCATGCTAAACAAAATGTTGAACTAAAATGAAGCAAAAAGAAAAGCTTCAACACACACACACACACACACATACCCAACCATGTGCGCGGGCAGGGCTCGTGATATCATGAGGCAGGTGTTTTCCTAGAAACAATAAAAACCACTTACACCAGCTATGCACACACACACACACACGCTCCTTCAC
Source organism: Anopheles quadriannulatus (assembly GCA_000349065.1). NCBI lineage: Eukaryota > Metazoa > Arthropoda > Insecta > Diptera > Culicidae > Anopheles > Anopheles quadriannulatus. The sequence continues at coordinate 634,300 of KB667888.1, read as the reverse complement.
TCTCGTAGAAACGTTTTTGGAGTGGATATTTAATGCTCGTGTGTGTCGGATGGAATAGTCCAAGAAGTTGGTTGATGGAATTTCGCTATCGCAAGCAGTTGTTGGGAGTGTGAGGGAAACCTTTTGTTGCTTTTTGTTTAGTTTGAATCAGGATTAGGATTTTATGGTTAAAAAGGTGGCCAAGGTAAAAGGGCAGGTACGCAGTACAAATGTACGTAATGTATGTAGTGTCACAGCTTACTACAAAAGCCAGGTGATCGTTTGACATAATTGAAAACGAATGGGACTGTAAGGCTGGAAATACACGAACCGAGATCGTCGCGGTACTGCGAAATTCGCGCCTTGTTTATAACAGTTGTAGAACAGTTGTGCTGTCAAATCTTCCGCGCCTCCAATCGCGCCTGCTGTTTCGCAGCAATATACATCTTCGGTATTACTGAGATTTTCGCGGTAGCGCGAACCGATTGCCGATTTTCTGATAGATTTGTTTGAAAACTTGCATTGAAAAACGAGTGCTGTATTTTATTTTGCGTAATCTATGTGAAATAAACAATTTGATTCGCAAATTTATAACAAAAATCCTCTTGGCACATTCAATTGTCATCAGACCTCGGATGAGTCCATACACGAACCGCAATTATCTCGCCTGTCTGTAAGATTTTACAACAAAATTGACAGTACAAGTCATACGCAATTTTCACGGTACTGCGAAAATTGTGGATCGTCTATTTTCAGCCTAATGTATTGAATTATAGAAAGTACTGCTGGTAATGTAAGGAGAAAAACTACTTAACGATGTTTTCCAAATTACCTACAGTAGTGACCCAGATTCTAGGCTGAATGTGAAAACTAAACCAAGAACTTCTAATTGGTGTACACATGATGTTGGCATACATAGGCTTTCGAGACTTATTCAGTATCAGACAGCCGAATGCTCAGTGCTTGCTATGAAAGGATGATCCATTCTAGATTTGAACTAACGACGCGCATGTTGTTATGTTATGTGTAACTCCAAAGTCCAATCAAAGAGAAGGTTGTGACCCTGATCTCTGTTCCTATCCCATACCCTGTAGTGATTCATATTATTGTCCTTTTCTCATTATTCATCCTTATCCTTAGACCTTAGTAATTATTAAGGTCTTCTCTGATTGTCTCTTCAAAGTCATTCTTTCAATGCATATGTGGTTTGTATGCATCCTGGTAACAGTGAAATTCTCCAAAGTGATAATACAGTTACTCTCCCAACGTCAGATCTTTGAGCAGATCCAATCCAACATCATTTCTTCCATGCTACATACAGAGTTTGTATACGAAATGATAAATGTAAGGACCTAAAATCCAAAGATTCTTGCACGAATGGGATACCTTTCATCGTACAAAGCATACATAAAACATTGATATCTTCACAAGCTACAAACATTGAAGGCAACACCATTCAATACTTTACTCTGCATCACTATTAAACAATCAATAAAACTTTAAAATGCACCTTGAAATCAACATTTGTAATAGTTCCAAGATTTGCTTCAAACAATAAGGCCCACAGCAAGCAAAAGTATCTCCCCAAGCCACTTAATCTTGATTGTATCCCTCTTAAAATACAAAATCGATTAACGATTGTTGTTTCCATTCGCGTTTGTAATCACTACCAAATGTCTACCCACCGGGCTATACCGAGCAACCAATCGCCCGTCCCATGCCTTACGGACAAACTTTTGCCCGGCGGCGGTGGGCCGGCCTGCGTCATCACATCGGGCACGATATGATCGGTGCATGATTGCGATTAGAAACTTCTCCGACGATCATTCCAAGACTTCCAAGAACGGAACCAGCCGGGAATCCAACGTAAGTAGGTATCTGTGCAGCACTGAACTGAAACTTCTTCAACCCCTTGGTGCACTGCGCGTTCCCCTGTGCTTCTCGGCGAAGCGAAACAGCTGAAGGTGCATAAAATATGCAAACCGAACGACGCTCGCCAACGACGTTGCGCCCTCGGTTTCCTTCCCCGAACACCGTGGCGTAGCCGGCGTTGAAACTTATGTGCACATTCATCGTATTCCGTATCCCGTATTCCCCTTTTCCTTCCCCGTTCCCCGAGCGCCTCCGCAGCGCAACCGTACCACAATGGAAAAGTTATTTATTTGCGAAATATAAATCTTAATCCGATACAAAACAAAACGTTGCACACGCTGCTGCTGCTGTTGCTGCTGCTGCTGACGACGGTGGCGGAGTTTGCAGAGGTGTTGTGTTGTGCACGCAAGCTAGCAAGGGCTGAGGTTGGAAATTTGTTGCAAGAAATTGGAAACGCTTCCTTCTTCTCAAGCCAGCCGCGGAAGACACAACTTTTAAGCACGAGTTTTTTTTTTAGAACCAGCCACGGCCATCGCCGCTCGATCGATCATGAGCAAGTGTGCTATGATAGGATCAATTTATACGCGATCCCCATCCACAAGGTGGAATGGTTTTCCGGTGGTTTGGAATAGGCCTGTCTATCAATTGCGTGCACGTGTGCTGCAACATTCTCTACATTTCACTTCGCATACGGCACAAAAGAATGCATTTTACCCTTCGTACTCGGATGCACATCCTCAACGAACAGCCAAAAAATGGTCCTACCCTAGACAACTTCTCTGCCCATCCGGATCCGGGCTCACTGTCCCGAATGTGTCTGTGCTTTGTTTCTTATCGTGCAAACGGGGTTGTTGTTCAAACTACTCTTTTTATTAGCACGTGAACATAAATTCTGAACCCCACCCCAAGGTAGAGGGGCTGCATGGTAAACAACAGCACGAAACGTTGGATGGAAGTTTTATTAGCCCAAAACGGAACGAGAAGTTCCGCTCCCGCTCAACACACATAACAGACGCGCGCGATACGCCCGTTGGCGATACTGGTTTCCAATCAGTCGGAGAGGGTTTCACCCTGGCGAGGAAGAGTTCTGTGCAGTGGGAAGAGGCAATCGACAGGAATGCTTGAGAGGCTGGTGAGGCGATGGGAAGAAAATTATGCCGGGCACACGAAACAAATTGCGTGCGCCCAAAGTTCCGACCGGAGCCTTTCATCCCCCCCGGATGGTGTGTGCCGGTGTTGATTTATTGGTGTGTCGGAGAAAAACGGGTTGGTAAGGTGGTTGCGTAAAAGTAAGTCAACCAAGGTGCTGCTCCTAGATATTACGATCGATCGGCTGGGGCTCGGACAGTACGCTTGGTCGGCCACGGGGCCACTGGAGGTACTACGGTGCAAATAAGCTAATCAATATTCCCAGCCCGAAGATTACTGGTCCAAGTGATTCATCATGATAGAGGTTTGTGTTGTTTTGTTTTTGTTTCAATTGTTCCGCCTACTGCTGCGATTTGGCATTGGCATTGGCATTTCTAGTGCAAACAGCGTCTCAAAGCGTCAGAACGGCAAGAAACAATAAACCGAAGTTGAGAGTGGAACGGTTGCCTCGTGCGCCTAATTTACGACTCTGATGGACTTATTTTGGGAAAGTTTGCTGAATACATTTATGATCAATAAGCGTTTCACTTCGTCAAGAAATCGCCCCTCCTGTTTGATTTGAATTGGAATTTTGAGCACGCAATATCCTTTCCCCACGAATTATGATTCACTTTTTAACCCATTTCCCATCAGCAGTCGCTAAACTTTTAGCACACCGAAAGGAGGGCTTGTTAAATATTCAAAGGCTTTCTTTCTAGTGAAACGATTTCCAGCCACTATCACGATGCAAAACCCTCAATCTTTGTGTCGCAAACCTATCCGCTGGGGTGGATTGAACTTCGGGACCCGATTTATGAAATCAGCTTTGAAATCAATTTATATGAAATCGTTCATTCCACCTTGCACCTTGCCAGGTTCGTAGCAATTTGGCTCGAAGCATCCCTTTTCCCTTTTGCATATTGATAAAGCAAAAGCCGGCCCCCCGAATGGATTTGTGGAGGCCGCCGCAAACCCACAGAAGCAGCATTCCTGGTTTTGGGACGCAAAACGCATGGACGAACGTACGAGCACCGCCCAGCTTTACCGTTTGTCTTAGACTTATCTGACTGTGTGTGTGTGTGTTTCTCTCTCTCTCTCTTCTTCTTGCATCCTTAAATTGCATTCCCAAACCTCCGCATGATAAGCCTCACGTTTTGCAGGATTTCACACCTTTCCATCGTTCCTACGAAAAGCGTCGCACGTGGCCCAGCCCTGGCAACGGCTCGAAGGTTTGGTACTTTGACCAGCTTAGCCGACCGAATCCGAGCCCCGAAACGACGGCCACCATTCCATTCCAACTCTCAGTCGTCAGACCAAATTTCTTGAGAACAGCAGCAGCAGATCCTCTCGCCCACCTTCTTCGGTTTAGCTGTAATTTACATTTCCAAAGAAAACGCTCCGAAGCGAACGTTTTCTTGCATCGATTTGGTTTTGCTAATTGGAAGGCTGGTGGTTGTGAGCACGAGAAGGTGTGGTATCGCTTTTTGCCGTAGCATACACAGACCGATTTTTTCGTAATCGCTCTCCACTAGAATGCCTTCGGTAAGATCCCATTTTGGCGATGGATCTTTTCGAGTGGAATAATCCTGCTCACGCGCCAAGGTAGGGTGGCTGGCTAGACATTGGACACATCATTGGAGCAGGGCATTTGAGGATTACGGAGGTCAGCAAAAGGTCCTCCTGGGGGTGGTGGTTTGAGTTTCATCATCTCGCATGACCTTTCGTGCGTTTTCGTGTCACAAGCGTGTATTTGGAGCAGCCTGCGTTTAATTGTTAACACAGTAATTTTGCCCCATTGCCAAGAGGGGAATGAAAAATGCGTTTAAAATTTACTTCAATTTACTGCCGCCCTTGCGGCTGGCACGGATCACACACCAACCTGCTGATGCATGATGCCCATCGTCTTCCAGCATGCGTGTGTCTGTGTGTGGCATATTGATTGATTTTGATTGATTCATTACCACGCGCCCAAGAAGACACACGCACCTACCGTACCGAAACAAACGCGTCCCGGCTGCGTACTTACTATCTCTTCAGCGCAGAGAGTGTGTACGTGACTGGAACGTACAACCTCTCCACCGATCTCCTCTCGCAGGCTGGGCAAAACAAACACCAACCAACCTGCTCCCCAACGACAACGCGTAGTCTGTGCAAAGTGATCGTTATCTTGTCGTCGATATCTCTTCCCCCAACAGAACGGCCAACCTGCTTCCTGCTTTCACTCATCATCAGTGCGTGAAAGCAGTGCGTGTCGGCGATGCAATCGATGATGCCTGCACGTTACTGCTGCTACTGCTGTTGCTGCTGCTGTCCATCAAGAGGCCCGAAGCAGCGCGACCTAAAAACCTTCTGCTCGAACGGTTCGAAGGCTCACAACCACCAGAACGCGCACATCCGAACGTGCGGTGTCGATGACAGTTCATTAGCTTCAATTAACTGTCGCAGGCGACTGATGCCGCTGCTCCTTGCCAGCGTGGACGGGAGAAAGCATCGGCAAAAAACAAAAAAAAACAGTGAACAGGTCACTGAACTCAGCAGTAAACCGGTCCATCATTTCTGCCAAGAATTGCACCGAAATGTGTGTACCTCAACGCGAAAGCAGGACATCAACTGGTTCAAACTCAAAACCCCGGTGCCCCAATGGCTGTGCTAAGTGACGCCAAGTGAACGCTCTGTAGACCACCACGAACTGTGGAGGGAGTGGACGGTGTTACCCTTTGCCAGTAGTTAACATGAAGATGACCTTCTGAATTGACGTTTCCCTGTTACGGTTCCCTTTTTTTCGCCAAACTGATTGATGGATGCTCCAGTTTTCAGCTCGCTGGACACCCTGAGAGTCAAATCGATTCGACACTCTCAATCGATCGATCGATGGATGGATGGGGTCCACCGCCATCCCCCCTCCCATCCTGACCAATCGTTCTGATAGTGCCGGTAAGGGTCACGTATCAATGGAACCTCGAGCGTATCAAAACACAGAACAGTCCATATCGGTGACAGTATCCAATGAATCTTTCCATTTTTTATACTCTTTTGTGAAACTGTTTAATTCCGTCGCCCAAAACTCTAGGAAAAAAACATGCTGTTTACCCAAGCTTTGAAGTGCTTTGAAGGCGATTAATACTTTAATCGAACTAACATACCAACACATCGGTGGAAATTAATTTGACTATCAAAACACCCATCCCTCCCAATCGTTTCAATCGTTTTGCAGTCCCCACTGACCAAGATGATGCAAAAGTGCATTCCAAACACCTATCGATGAGTATTCCTGCTCCCACCTGCTACGACACCCGTTTTCCATTTCCGAACCCGCTCATTTCCACTCACACCACACATCACGTGCTGTAATTATACAGATTGATTTTGATTATAGCAAATTACGACTCCACCGCAGCACCGGAGGGCGACGACACGTAGTCACCAAAGGAATGAATGGACGGTTACGTGCCGTTTGCTTGGCCCGCCGCTTGGGGAGGGTGTGGTGGAAAGGGGGGGGGGGGGGGGCGTAGATTTAATGCATTTTCACTGTTTTATTTATTTCCGTTCCTCACACTTCTATTTACATTCCAAACGGAAGCGTAAGTGGTTGGGACGAGGCACGGAACCTTGCGGGTTACCTGAGGGTGTTGAAAATCTGATACAACTATCGGACCATCTCGATATGTGTGTGTGTGTCTGTGTAATGATGGGATTGGTAGTGAAGTGTAATTTTAATTCCGTTTACATGTCGTTCGCCCATGGAAGGATGATGACACAGATGAAAAACTGTTGTGTGAAGTACACCGCTCAAATGGGATAAGCAAAAGTGTTTTGATTAATTTTCAATTTACGTTTGAGTATCGTGAAAGGGATATCGTGGCTTATCGGTGCTTACCGTTGCATAAAAAGCTTTTGAAAAGCACTAAAAGCATTTATTTCCTTCGAACTATGTGCCAATTGAAAAGGAAATAAAGAATCTATTTCAATTTAATGCATTTTTATTTAACAATTACTTGATTTTTACGTAATTCTTTGAGACGACTTCGTCTAGTCTTTTAAATCGACCTCAAACTGTAAAGTTAAATCTAGATGTATTTTCTATGTTAAGCTTGTCAACCGATAGAAGTACTAAAATATATTGCTTCTTCGCAGAATACTTTCGCTTGCCCCACTTCACAAATGCTTCCCTTCCTCCTTCCAAGGATCACAAATTCTTCAAGCGATTTGCCTTTATATTTCTGTAGCGGAAAATAGGAAACTGCCATTGAAAACCTCTAACATCGAACCAATCGAGAGCCCCGTACGTATCCACTAGACGAGTTCTACCCATTTCGTATCGTGTGTAAATGTATGGGAGAAAGCTGAAATATACACCATTTGCCAAGTTGCATTCTTTACGTGGGGAAAAAAGGTGCTACAACAGTGCCTTCCCTTCACCGATTCCAAGTGCCGATTCCATTAAGCTTTTGACCTTACCGGAACGGAAACAAAATACTCACACACACACACAAACTCAAGCCCACAAGTAGAGGGAAGCACATAGTACATTCCGATTACTGAGAAGTGCCCTCTACGGTAAGGGAATCCTTTGAGCGGTTGTGCAATTTCGTCCCGATCGCAGCGCTCCGTTCAACCTCGGCGCTGGCAGGCAAGATGGGAAATAAATTGAACACAGCGTGTCGTAGCTTGCAAAAAAAAAAAAAACGCATACACAGGGACGTCCAACGTCAACGCTGTGATTATTCTTGCCAAAGGTGGGAAAACCACAGCCTGCTGGGCAGCCGGCCACGTCGGCAGGATGCTGCTGCGATGGAAAAAGTGGCTCCGTGTTTTGCTGCACACTACCAACAGCCGAAGACTTTTTTGCTGCTGCTTCTGTTTTGTTGTTGTTGTTCTCGACAACGACACAGTTAATACCGTCGGTTTGAAGCGGGAAAGCTAAAAAAGCCAAGTTTACAAACAAACCACCACCCAGTCTGCATCCATGCCACCGTACAGCAGAACGGAAATGCTAACTCTCGCCAGGTGCACCAGAGCACACCCATAGTAACACAGAAAGGGCACAAAAAAGGAAAAAGGTAAGCGAATTTGTATTCGATCCGAGCAGGCGGAAAGACACATTGGCTTCTGGTTCATGGTGGCACACCTCCCCCACCTCAAGCCAATGACACACGAAGCTACCCAATCGCACTGATGAAGTGTAAACAACTGGTTCCACTCACCAGTGTACGGTTTTGCTCTCTCGCCTTCCCTGGTCGGTCATGTGAACCACTCGGTTCTCACAAATCCTTTCAGCTTTCATTCTGTATCGTTCCATTTGTGGGCGGCTTCTTCGGTCATGTGCAAGGAGGGAAAAAGGATTAAAGGTTTCACGGGCGTGATACACGGACCACGACGGCGCCGGTGGGGGGTGTTGATTGGGATATCATTTGGCAGGATATTTATCGTATAAATTGCATTTTTATTTATGGCTTTTCTTTACTGCTCCTCTTGCCGTCTTGTGGTTGGATGTGTAGTGTGTGTCTCCGATTTCTTCGAATGGTTCTCGGCGGTTGTTTACTGAATCAAATCATCATGGATATGTTCGCTCCAAAAATGAATGCTTGTAACGAGCATGCAGGCGAGATTTGAATTTAAAATCAAGTATTAGTGATTCTTTTAATGTTGTAGAACTGTTTATGCAGAGACGCAATAAAGCTGATTTTCTGTTTATTATTTTTTTCACCCATTCAATTGTCAATCAGTCAAACTTCATTGTTACTTCCTGATCCGTGCATGCTATTGGAAAAACCAAGCAGACAAAGTTTCAGTCTCGCATCGCGATTTGAACTACTGCCTTACCGTACACTGGACTGAACACTTACCGCGACACTACGCTGCAGTCCGTGAACGGTGGAGCTAATTTTAGAAATAAAAATCCTCACGATACTACTTTCTCTTTCCGTTCACCTTCAAATCCCTAAATCGTTCCGCGATAGACAGATTAAAGTGACGGCTTACACCGCAAAACGGTAACATAAATTAAACCATATCCATAAAACATCCTAATGCAGGCTTTAAATCACCGTTCCGTCAGCAATCTCCACCACTTTGTTGTATTGTCTACTCTCTCCCGCTCCTTTTTACCACCCACGATCAATTGTTTGCACTTGGGGCCAACGCTATATAATAGGTATTGATTATTTCCTCCCTCCACTCCTACAAATGCAAATTAGCAATCCGTTAGCATAGGATAACAGTATCTAAAACCCGTTAGCCGTTTTAATTATCGATCTCGGTTCGCCTTCGCCGTCAGCGGCGTGCACTTGAATTGCCTAACCCCGTTTCCCCCTATTCGCTTCTCCAATGAATGTACGCAAAACGTGCAAACGATGCAAAGGTTCTATGCCCGCCAGCATCCAACCAAACCTCCCAAACACCCTACAGGTTGAAGCACACTTCATTAGTGGTCCACAAAACCCATCGTTAAACCCCAGCCACACCGGCGGCGCCTTCGCTGGTAGGCTTGCATTTGCACAGGCAGAGCAAAACTGCCAACCGAACGGGTTGGATGGTTGTTGAGAGATGAAAAACGAGCTACCTGAGGTCATTGAATCAACGGTGGTCGTTTTTTTGTTGTTGTTGTTGCCTGTCGCGGAAACAGCTCCCCAGAGAAGGTTACGTTTTATGAAGTAAGAAAACGTAACCAAACTGCCTCTCACTCTCGGTTGCGTATTAAAGAGGCAGCAGCAACAGCAACGACAACGCCGACTCGAGACGCACACACTCCGGTCAGAAATTAGCTCTACACAGCAGCTAATAAAGAATAATTTGTCCCATGAATAATGCAACGGACATTGGTAATTATTATTGAATAATGAGCTAATTTGGTCACACGTCTCGGCCGTAATTTGCCACCACCGCCACCCTCTCGCGTACGTGTACTCGGTACGGGCGCGAACATACGCGACAACCGTTGACCTCGAGAGAGTGGTCACACAACCGCGGCGACCAGGCGGCGAGGGTGAGACCGAGAGAACGGGTGAGCACGCTCGTGCACGCTTTCGGCGTCTGTTTCTGCTGACGTCCACACGATGCCCCGAAAGCCCGATGTGTGTCGCTTTTTCTTGATTAACTCGTCCGCCCGTTTCTCCCTGCCGCGCCATCCCCATGGAGTGTGTCCACTCAAGCGTGGGAAATTTAGCCAAACAGCCCGCGCCCAATCCGGCACACGCGGCTTCTCTCTGCTTCGTCACCATCATTCGGTTTGGGGTCGTCCGATTCGTCCGAGATCCTGCTGATCAAATAATTAGCTTTTCTCGGACGTCTGATTTTGACAGCAGGTGGTGATGGACGGGCGCCGGCCTTTTGCCGGCAGATCGACGGCACTGATGCTTGTGCTGATTGTGCCTTAACGGTTGACGGTTGCCCGCCGGGGTCGAGCGGTTGCACCTCATGCTGTACCCGCCCCGTCCCGCAAGCAACCCGTTTGGCGAACTTCAATAATGAGACCGTTCGATTGCGGCGACGCTTTTCAAATCGAAATGTGTTGTAATCGAGTGGTAATTTAAGTTATAATTGAGAACTTATTTAATTCCCAGCTGTAGGGTACTTTTGGTTGTTGTTTGATTAGCATAAATATCAGTTCAATTAACGTGTATTTTCGACTTTTTACAAAACTTTCGTAACAATTAGGTTCATATAATTCTTTAAATTACATGTAACAATCATTTAAAAGATATGACTCATTGGCAATAGTTACAATAATTTGCACATCCTTTGCCTGCTAAACAGAACACGGATTCCACAGTTCGCACGTACTGGAGTTTGATAAACTGCATCATTTGCAGTCGCGATGTGTGTTTTTCTCCGCATAAACCACCATAAACAGTCCTCACTGAGAGGATGTTGCACATCGCCGGTAGCATCATAAATTATTCCCTGCCCTCCAAAGGCCCCTCGAGTTTCCTAACTCTCCAAAAACCTACTGATAATGATTCGCGAAATCGGATCGCGGATCAGCGTGTTGAATCAGCCACACGAAAATGCATCCAACCGTTGTCTACCACACCGGGGCGGTTGTTCGCACCGGTTTTGTTCGATGGTTTGTCCGTTTGGCCAAACACTATTATGGTCTCTGCAAGAGCTTGTGGCGCTGGTTTTGTGTTGGTAAAATGCACCTCCAGCAAATCCCGTGTTGCTTGGTTGGCCCAATGGGTTGAAAATATGCTCTGTCAGTTGTAGCAGCTTATTGTAGAAGCTGGAACAGGAGGGCCTCGGCCGTAACCGTGGTACGGTGTTACGGCTGCTGCATTTTATTTTTGTTACGATTATTATACTTGTGAACTAGAGTTCCTTTTTATTATTATAGCGGGGATTTGCTTTCGCTGTACTCTCCTGCTGTCCTTGCCAATGTTAAAGCGCACAGACACAGTGATGGTTGTGTTTTTTCCAATTTGAAAAGGTGTTTCTATTTAATAATAATTTATTATTAACCAAAAACAATCTATGTTTAAAAGCTCTGAATAAGTACAAAACATAACAAGCTTAGTTCTTCGAATAATATAAATTATACCACAATATTTGCCCTGCACACAATTCTACACATTCACACTGCACTGTAGCTACGTTTCCCATGTGCACAACAGCCACCATACAAATGCCGATCGCATCCTTTCCAGCCCACCGGGGGAATTGGAAAACAAATTGTTAGTACGGTGTGTGTGTGTGTCCGACACAGCTTTCTGTACTCATGTCCGACCATTATGTTGTATCCTTCCCCATCCCCGTCCGTCCCATCTAGAAATGACCAGGGGCTACATTATCGACGATCCAGTTCGTATCCAGCAGCAAACTCCTGTACAAAACAAAGCAGCAAATATTCCCGTGAGCTAGTTTGCCTTTCAGTGGGTACACTATACTTTCAACCGCAGCAAACAACTCCCACCTTTAGGGTGTGTGGTGTGTATGGTAGCTCAAATATGTTTACCCGTGAGCAGCAGAAGCATACTGACGAAGGCTTTCCTTCGTTTTAAAAAACGCTTTCTAATGAGTTCCGAGAAGCTACGTACGTACGTGAAACTTTTGCGCTTATTTTGTTAATTTATTTAACTGTTACACGTACCAGGAATCGACAATCGCTAGTGCAAGCGATCCCGGTTGGTTCTGTACCTAAAAATCGGTTGAAAAATTCACCGTAATTCAATATGGCAAGGTTCCCCCGCGTGACGACACAGAACGCGCCGCGGAGTGACAACCCGAGTTAAGCGCTAATGTTTCGTAAATGCACACGCTGCACAAAGCTCCGGTGTGTGTGTGTGTGTGCACCTGGTTCGGTCAGAAAAGTGCCATTTTTTCTCGCAAGCGAACGTGATTTTTCCTCCCAGGCACGAGTTTCTCGCATAAATTCCTAGAAGCCGGCTGGTACACGATGATGATGATGATGATGATGATGATGATGATTTTCCTTGCCCCTCCAAACAAGCGGGAGCGACTTATTCCCAGCGCGTTTTTTGTCTTGCATTGTGCTCCTCTCCCTCGTGCAGTGTGGTTTCATCTGCTACCTCGACTACTATTTGTGCAAAACGTTCACGTACCAGCCAGTTCACCGAAAAAGCGCACACCGGAGCGCGCTCCCCTGGAGGGTGACACATTTTATTCCGGAAAAATTGCATGTGTATATGTGCTTTAGTGTGTGTGTGTGTGTCCAACGCAAGATCAAATGGTTCACGAGAAACCGCGTGCAAAGCATTTTTCCGTACAGTTTATTTGTCTCCCCTGCTTTGCCATGACGGAGAAGGGCAAACGTTATGGAATTGCTTTCACGATCCAAAATTTCACACACCACACGAATGAATGGTAAAAGGTCGTGGTTTTTTCGTTTGCCCGTTTGACACAGGGAACATTCCACTGGGTGGTCACTTTGCCGGGGAATGTCGGTGCTTCGGTGTAGGGCATTTGACATCCCTGGGCAAGGGCTGTTCCGAGAATCATTTAGCACGGGAGCGGCAAGAACAAATTATGTCAGCACTTTTGGAATAAACGTACATCACTCGTGTCAAGCGAGTGTGGGATCCTTGCAGCCCTTCAGGCTACGGACTAGCTTCGTGCTTGTTTTGATATTTTCTCGCGATTCTTTCAATAGAGATAAAGTCATACTGCTAAGACTCATATGCCAATGTGATTCGCCTTAACTGATAGATTGCAACAACACAAATGAGTTCCTTAGAAGCCTTTAGAGCGAGCGACTTTCCAAACGAGGTTTCAAAGAATAATTATTTAACAAAACAGAGTAAAATTAAGGTTTAATCGTTAAAATTTAAATATTATAAAACCAACACACATACACACACTCACACACACACA
>KB667888.1:596033-611965 GCA_000349065.1 Anopheles quadriannulatus | reverse complement strand
GATAATGGTCAGACGCGACAGCAGCGGAAGACGATGGATAAAGCAGCCGCTATATCTGATGTTTTTCAAATGCTCAACGCTAATTTAAAATCGTGTTATGTGCCTGGAACAAATGTCACCGTAGATGAACAGCTGTTTGCATTTCGTGGAGGCACAGGTTTTACGCAGTACATGCCGTCTAAACCTGCTAAATACGGAATAAAAGTTTGGTGGGTTTGTGACTCCTTATCATCGTACCCTCTAAAAGGCCAAATATATACAGGCATGGCAATATCAGGTAAATAGATAGTTACATAATTTATCATACTCCCTAAAAAAATGAAGAGAGTTATGATGTTTTCTTTTCTTTTTCTTGTTTAAAACATCAGGTGAAAGAGAACGAAATCAAGGAGAACGTGTGGTGAAGGATTTATGCGAAATGTTCCGAGGAAGTGCACGAAATGTCGTTTGTGATAATTTTTTTACATCGTACAATTTAGCACTCTCTCTAATGCTAGACTATAAATTATCAATCTTGGGCACTGTGAACAAAAAACGTACTTTTGTTCCAGCATTCTTCGTCAACCCAAAAGGAAGGATACCTGAATCAACCTTATTTGGGTTCAGTGAGAATGTATGTTTATGTTCATACGTCCCAAAAAAAAATAAGTGCGTTATCCTCATGTCTACTTCTCACTATGACATGGAAATTACAGGACCTAAGAATAAGCCTAAAATGATCAACGACTACAACAAATTGAAAGGCGGTGTCGACAATATGGACAAGTATTTGTCAGAATATACCACAAAAAGAAAAACTAATAGGTGGCCACTGGCTTTTTTTTACAATATGCTAGATGTAGCAGCTCTTGCTGCATTCGTATTGTACAAAGAAAATAATCCTCAATATAACACGTCCACAAACAAGAGACGTATGTTCCTTCAACAACTGTGTGAACAATTGGCAATGCCAGAAATAGAAATTCGATCAAATAATATACAAATTATGCGTCACTTCGGGCCACGTAGTGGTATAGAGGCTATGAAAGGAGGTCCTATAAAATCACCAGATACTAACGAAAAAATGACTCCAACTAAACGGGACGCTAGTGGTAGGGTTAAGCACACCGGGACATGTTTCATTTGTGTTAAAAAACGACCTACTAGAAAAGTTTGTGATGAATGTAAGAAACCAGTTTGTGCACAGCACTCCAAAATTATAACAAAGTGTGATCATTGTGGGGACTGAAATCAAATCAAAATTTATTTTCTTACTCTTTTTTCTTTTGCGGAATGTAAATTAAGCTTATATATTTATAAGGAAAAGTATGTTTGAAACAATTAATTTAAGAATATTTCCTGCGTTTGAACTACACGTTAAAAAAGTTTAAAATAAATTATGATGAATTAATTCCATAATATATGCAGTATTATTGACTTGTTATTGGTACCAAAACGAGTAATCATTAGTTGAAGGTTATATAAAAATTAATTAATGAATTTTTAAAATTCTACCAATAACGCAATGTCAAAGAACAATAATGTATGGACTTTCTCTTCAAATTTCATTTAAAAACTACGACTAGAACAGAAGCTATTAAAGTTTTAGCACAAAAAAGTTTAATCCCCCATACATAATGTTTGGGATACCCGGGTATGCCGGTCGTAGAGATGAAGGTGTAAATTTGGTCATTGACACAACGGTTAAATCCCTCCGGCGGGGAGGCCAAAAAAGGCTAACGAAAACATCGGGAAATTAACATAAACCTCACTCACTTGACAAACACTCTCGCACGCGCACCTCCGGCTATGTCTCCCAGGTGGACCATTTATTCCACAAACACACACCGAGCCTTTTCTTCACAAAGCCCCCATATACGACACACGCCCACACACTATAAGCGCCACTCGCCACTGGGGAAACGGCGTGCGAATGGAGCAAAACATGACACTAATTATCTATCAGCTCCATTTATGGTGTTTGTTTCTTGCTTTTCGGATCGGTGATCTATTCGATCTTTTCCAAACATTCCATCGCTCCATTAGCATTTGGAGAGGAGAGAAACGGATGAGAGATGTACCGGATTAGTGCGTGCGTGTGTGTGCGTTTATTTTTATTTCATTTGTCAACAAAACCTCATCCCTCCACAAAACAAACACACGCGCGCTTCATACGCCTCACACAACACAACACATACACAAAAAAAAACTTTAAACGCTTCGGGTTCGGGAGAACACCCGCCGAGATGATTGTGCGATAAATCTTGAACAACGCTACGCGCCCAATTATCTCCCATGTTGGGAGCAATCGCACACACACACACACTCAGACACACAGTGGGATGCTGGCGGCTGGAAAGGGGTGGCAGGTGTCAAGTGACCGCTTCTAACGCTCGGCGACCAAACCCAAACGACACTGCCCGGCCGTAGGGAACACGCGCAACGGCTTCCGAAAATTTATCGACTCGAATGAAATATTTGACACAATATCTTAATTAATTACTGGCACTGGACGCAGACGGGGACGCCGGGGCCACAATCTACCCTGCAACGCGAGCTTAAGCCTCGCCGGGGAATCCCACCGCTGAAGTTGGGCAGCACGACAGCACACATGTGGCTTTGTTTTGCTATACCCCCTTTTCAGGTCCCTTCCTTCTCCTACCCCAAATCACATACGCATTCCGGTTGGCTTTCGGCGGGTCGCCCCCAAATCCTGCACCACACGTTCAAAATTTTGGTTTATCAACCCATAAGCCATAGGGCTTTATCAGTGTGCTTGTGCTTAGTGTGGAGGCTCAACTTCACTCGAGGCGCTTGGGACGGCGAGCGCTTTCGCATATCATTTCACTGACTGACTGGGTGTAATTTATGCGAGTCGGTTCAACCACTCAAACTTCGCAAGCCAAGAGTCCATCGCCGCAAGAATGGCGCCGCCCCAGTATGCGATTAAACCAAACGCCCGTGGTGGCGGTACTGTAATATTAATGGTTTGAATTTGAACAGCCCACAACACGGGAAACCAATGAACTACCAACAACCACGGCGGGCCCTGCTCAAAGATTCGTAGGACTATCCTGGATGCTCAATACCTCCTCCTACCTCGACCATACGATGGGTGTCTCATCAATTTTCAAACCAAGCTGTGTGAATGCTCCAAAACACCACTCTTGGAGAAAGTCACTTATAAATAAGCTTATCGATTTGCGATACACTCCCCTACGAGGATTGGGTTCCTTGCCACTTCCTGTGGTGGTCTGCTGCAAAATGCAAGATTACCAACACACATACCCTGTCTCTCTCTCTCTCTCAGTACAAAATCCACCAATTTACTATTGCGGATGGATAGCAGACGGTCGCTCCAAACTCCCAAGGACCAAACGACATAAATAGCGTCCTTAAGGTGTCCAAACACACACACACACAGCCACACAGACGGTGCCAAAAACGAATGTGTGAAAATGTGTATGTCTGTTCAGCCGTGCCCTGCCTGTCTGCCAATTCTTTCAACCCATAAGGCTGACCGGGACACCTTGGGTTTGGCTAGGATTTTTGTAAGCTGTTGTTTATTTAGCTTTCCCTCGTCCTGCGGGCGCAAAAGCAGGAGCAGAAGTCGTAAACGTTTACGGCCACCGGTCAAGCAAGAACAGAGGTACAGCCTGCAAACACGGTGAAGGTGTGTTGGTGGCATACGATTTAACACTGCTGCACTGGCGCTACTGCTGTCCATCGAATCGGGGTGTGATGGGGGAAAAAAACAGTAGATCGGTTTCACCCGTACCAATAGGGTAGATGCTTCGGTTGACCATAATGATGAAATAAATTTCGCCTGCCTCATGTGACCAGCAGCCGGGGCCGGGGCTGTTGTCAGCTGGGGACAACGATATTTATTTGCACTGCTGCCCAGTTTTTATCACCTGCCCTCGGTAAACCCACCGAGAGAGAGAGAGAGAGAGAGAGAGAGAGGGAAAGAGAGGTTAATAGTTTACTTCATGGAGCTTAATAAGTTACTGCACAGCAGAGAGGAGGGTTTTCCTCTTTTAATAGTGTACGCTTAGGAAGTGGAAATAAATTCAGAAGCAACCTAGCTAAATCCCCAATGCTGTCAGCAACTCATTTGGATCGTTTATCTTGCTGCATACATTCGGGGCGTCGTCGGACGCTTTATTCTGCACATACATAGTCAAAATCGATTTCATTTAAATTATCCCTTGACAATGCTCAACCTTCGGTGTAACGAAAATGTAACTGCTAGGGAGTAATATTTTATTCCCCCTTTTATCTGGCTTGCAACGCCAAAGTGATACGCTTGTGAATGCATTCATTGCTCCGAACCAGTAACAATAACGACGAGAAATCGTTCTGAAAATCGGAAAAGCATTCTTAAACCAACAAAGCGAATACCTCCCCCCCCCCCCCCTTTTAACCCCAAACGAATGCAACTGTTTATCCTTTTTTGCCATCTGTGCACCGCAGCACCGATAACAAACCCCTTACATAATCCCACTACCTGGTCGTCTGATGTGTCGTTTTATCATTTTCCACAACGGGTTAGTGTACGCCCGAACAGTGAAAGCGCACAGAGCAACAACACCACCACGCACCAAGCAATTGTTTCGTCGTCACAATGGTGCATAGCAATCTGGGCCAGCAGATGGGAAAATTCTCAGTAACTCTTAACTGTGCACCAAACCGCCATAAGGAAAGCTCATCCTGTCGGGCTTCCGAGTGCAGTATGGTTGCTCCTTGATGTGGGGATGGTGTGGCAGAGGGCTGCATTTGTAAGTCAACTGCAACACTCCGAGTTAGCACACACAGGAGAAAGACAAACAAAATCGGGAAAAAGCGGGGTTAGCGCATGCATCCGTGCTGCACCCGTCGTCGTCGTCGTCGTCGTCGCCGTGTCGTAAGCTTTACCCAAGCAGTTGTACCAGTTGCAATTGAGAGCACAATTTCCCACGAGCGTGTGTACCTGGTTGGGAAGAGGGGGATGCTACTGCCTTGTTGCACATCGCGAAGAAAAGCGTCATAAATGGAGCGTAAAATGTGGCAGCTTGTCTTGCGATGTTTCCACTTGAGCTAACGAAGAAGAAGCGTGGTACCTGTGGTGGGTATGTATGGTGCAGCGAGATGGAACGCGGTTGTTGCAATATTTTTGTTCGTAAATCAATTGGAAATTGTGAGCAGCACTCCAACAATGCAAAAATATTCCAATTTCTTCTAAATTCCTATCGTTTGAAATGTATTCTAGCTTTCCGAGAGACGACGCAACATGTTCTTTCTTCCATCAAAACCCACTCCAATGTATCAATATTTAATCTGCATTCTCCATACCTGCAGATTGATCCATCCAGCTCAACGACAGCAAAGGAAGAACAACCGTGAGCAATATTTATGGAATAACTTAGCCGTACCGGCGCTCACAAGGGCTCACAACCAGTGTTTAGCGACAGACAGAGACTGCGTGTGGTTTGGGCGAAAAGTTGCGCAGGACTAAACTTTGCCCTTTACTTGGAAATGAAACGATACCAGCTGAAAAGCTGCAACAGTTTCTCGAAAAAGTGGCAACGAAAACTCGGCTGAAAAGTAGCACCAGCATCGTGCTATCGTTCCCGAAAGTAACTCATCCGTGTTGAAACATTTCCTACCCGTCTTGACTTCACCCGCCAAGAAGGTGATGCCTCCCCTCACCGGCTGCTTTATCTTGCACTGTCGTCTTGCCGGAACTTAAGTCTTAATCTAAACACCGCCGGAAGTGACGCCGACTGCCTTTCCACCGCTTTTTTTGCTTTTAAAGTTTAATTATTCTCCAGACGGAGACTCTCCTGCGCCGTTCCTGTCAGCCATCAGCGAGCTTTGCTGTGTTTTCTAAAGCTTCTTAACATTTTCTTCCTATTTGTGATTCCCACTTGATGTTTTGCTGAGGGGCTACTTCTTGAGCAAGATAATGAACTTGTTGCATTGGATGCAACACCCCCAAAACAGGGATGAGTGTGTGTACGCGAGAGTCTCATTACACATATTGTGAAACTCAACACTGGATGTATCATCTTCAGAAGCTTCCATTCACCCATCTGAATCACATCCCGGCCGTTATCAATCGCTTCTTCGCACTGAATTGTTCAACCAGATATCTTATCAAATTGAAATGATGTTTGATACCCAAAAATACCCATTCAAATCACAACCGCAGACAATTCTCCCCAGAGCTCGCGTTAGTTTCATCCCAAACCTCTCACAATGAAGTTCCCCTTAGTGATCGCGTGTGTGGGTTTGCTGGTGCTGTCTGTCAGCGTACATTCTGCCCAGGCCCAGCAGGAACTGGACTGCAACGATCCAAACAACGTCGGCATCTTTCTGCCCCACCCGACTGACTGCAAGAAGTATCTGAACTGCTGGCAGGGTCTGCTGATCGAAGGTAGCTGCCCGCTGGGACTCTACTTTGACCTGGAGCGGCAAGTTTGTGAAGCCGAAGCCCGAGTACGGTGTAAAATGAGCGTCAGCGCCCCGTAGATACTGACGACGGGGAAGTGAACGCGTGGAACTCTCGAGTACGGTGGCCTCGTTGGTGGACAGATTAACGGACGGAGAACAGTGGACCCCCTGCTGCTGCAGTACTCCATCACGTTCGGGAGTCTCCAATTCAAAAAAACCGTGACACCTCTTAAGCTTGCTACCTTGACAGGGCAGAAACGTAACTCCATTTTGCAAGAAGTCCGGCAGAAGAATTCATCAATGAAGCGCGTACCCTGTGCTAGCCCTTATTTGTGTCACGCGTTGCGGGTGGTACAAACTCATAATTTATTTATTTATTGCATTAACTTAATGCTTAAATAATAAACGATCCTTTACGCACGAATACGAATGCCGCTAGTTAATGGCTGGACGTGCACCCTCGTCACAAACACCCGGTGTGGTCACGCGCGTCAAACGAATCAAAGTGTGTCGGCGTGTGTGTGTGACCCTTTATGTCTACTTCTTCCCTACATCTACATCTGACTGTTGCCCCTTTGCTACCCGATTTAATCGATCGCTTTTGGTTCACTGTGTGCCGCCCGCTTTGAAAAACGCCGACCACCCTCTCCTCGGCGTGAAGGTCGTCAATAAAGAATGTTAATAATTTAATTTACTACTGTAGCCTGTACCCGGGTGCCCTTTCCTATACGTGTTTACGTCACTGTGATGTAAAGATGGCCTTTGGATACCGAAATGGACGACGCCACGGAGGGAACGGCAACGAATTGTGATTACCCAACCTTCCATCTCACCTACGAATTGAGTTTTAATTGAGAAATTTCACGCTTTAAAAAAACAAGTGACGGAGATTAACGTGTGTCAGCAACATTATTTCTCCCTGCAGTACCTCTTTGGGAACTAGCTTAAGCTTATTAAGGAACAATCATTACCCCATTTAGCACAGACATCTTGTTCTACTCTTCCACCAAAAAGTAGTGCATCGCTTTTACGGTAATGGACCAGAAATAAAAAGACGAAAAATTAAACCATTTTCCATTACCGCTTATCGCGCACCAGCATTAAAAGCAAAGAACCCGTAAAAACGGAGAAAAACCACGCTAGCGGCTGGGAAAGAATTAAACGTCGCTCAACCCCTAATTAAACGATTCCCAGCCATTCCCAGAAACCAGAACGGGTACGAGCTCGAAAGAAAAGTTCGCTCTTCCCGACTAATCCTTGCTTTTGAATTTAATTGATCTTTGATGTAACCATTATCCAATTCCCAATGGCTAGCAGCAGCAGCAGCGGGAAGTACTCTACTTAAAAGGTAGTCAATCGTTTCAAACCCAAGAGAAAACGGGTTTGATGAAGGGATCGATCCCACTGCAATCCGACCGACAATCGGTATCAGTACAGTACACACAGTCATTAAAAGCCACTCATTGGGTGTTGGCTTTTCTTTTGCCCTGCATCGGTTCGATCTTCAAGATCTATTGGCTTTTGTTTGAGGAAGAGATACTGGTACAGGACGGAACAGACAGACAGACCACAGCAAACAATCACCACTCATGCTTTTGACACGGGCTCTTTATATCCACTCAATCGCAAGACGAACTACTCCCTCAGGGGAGCAATTCGTTTTAGCTCCGACGGAACCAAGGGGCCAAGCCACTGCTAAAGCAAATTAATCAGCAAAGCCAAAGATCCGAATCAAATATTGGCCAATGTGTCAATGTCATCTGCAACCCGCAAACGACACGAGACACAGGGACCATATCCATTTCTTGTCCCGGGATGGGTACTATTTGCGGCAAATTGCTGTTTCCATACTCACACACACACACACGCAGCTCCGGGGCTCCATTCATCTTTGGAACGTCTTCTTTCTTCGGGATGGTACCGCAGTTCCTTGGAGGCTTTTGGTCCCTCAAATGAAGTGCAGGAAAGATGAGTGAATCAAACGCACGCAAACCACACCAAATAGGGATAACAAGGGGAAAGGAGTTGGTTGCTTTAGGCGGGAAGATGGAAGCAATGAAATGACAATATCGTTTGCGGTCCCAGCCAACGATTAGACCAGCCATTGACAGACCTGTCCATGTATGTTCTAGTGATGCCGGAACGCACTTCAAACACACAAACATTCACCCCACCGCACCAGATTGATCGTTGAAGGGCGTGCAACTAAGGATGAGTCAGTGGATAAGAGCTGTAGCCACACCGAAAGACACTTGAAGAAAACATGAATAGTTTCGCCGAACCGAGCCGGGGACCAATGACTCATCGCATCGGAATGACAACCATCTCCAGCCATGTTTACGCCGCTGGGGGGAGGAAAATGTAGCACAATCCTCTGACGAATTCCAAGTGAATCACACTCTTTTGGCTTAAAATGCTGCTAACGGACGGAAAGAATGTTTATAGGACATTCAAATTCTTGCTCACGTTTCCTGCCACCCCATTCACAGTTCGGAGGAATCTAAACAAGACGAGTTTCTTTACAAATGCAGCTACGCAATTTTCCCACAGCACAAACACTGATGATTAGTCAGAACCAGCTGCCATTAAGTCGGATAAGGCCGTGGCGTGTTAGAAAGAACAAATAAACACACCCCGCTGCCACTGCTTCCGATTAGTGGAAATTCGCTCAATGAATCACGCGATAAGATGCTCGTTCGTGTGTTCGTTTTTTACGTCATATTGATGGGTCAAAGAGAGCTGCGTAGGTTTTTATGGATTATTCTCCGAACACAAAAGAAAAACCTTTTTTTCTCTAAAATCGGTCTATTTTCCATTATCGATTTTTGCTTCCTGTTTTCCTCTCAGCTTTTTCTTTGGGACCTCAAATGAACAGCAAAAAACGAACACACAGAATCCCACCTTCATTCTTTTACACTCATGAATGAATCGCCCCCGTTGATCCAGCTCACCCAAACGCCCCTCTGTCTCACGCATTAAGCGAACAGCAACAACAACTACCAAACAAAAAAGCATTAAATTTATCCCCCCGTTTTCGTATTCTTCCTGCTACTCCGGTCCCTCGGTCCACCACGCCGCCGGAGATGATTAATTGGCTCTATTTTTAGCGCGCGCATTTAAACGAAATCTGTCTTTCGTCTGCCGGATCTCGCACTGCCAATCTGTTGCAGTTTCTCCGGGGTTTTTTTTGTGTGTTGTTTTCTGTTCCATTTTGCTTGTCCCGCATGATTGCCGTAACGATTTTTTTGTTGTGAGTGTTTGTATGTGTTTGGACTACAACCACCACCGGGAAGCTTCAAGTTCCGTCAATTTGTCGATTAATCATTCTGCTAAATTCCGTTGCGCGAGTTTTTCTTCTTGTGTTTTTATTTTCCTTCTCTCCTCTCGTTTGACTCTCGCAGCATACCGCTGGGGGGGAAAATAAACACCTTATCCACACGATCGTTTGATTGTTGGAGCTGTTGTGTGTCTTTCTTACTTTCAATATGAGGTGATACATCAAACCAGCGTCCTCCAGAGCGGCATTAATAACGAGCCTCCGAGGCCTTCCAACAACTCACCCACACTCCGTAATCGATAGCACAGCTATGTGACGAACCTGTCAAAGTGCGTCCTCAACAATTCAACCGTGCCAAAGTACATCCCACCAGAAGCGTGTCCAAATTCAGCCCGGTGGAAAATGGTACATGGCAGGAAGGAGAAAGAAAAAAAAAACTCCATCACGATAAATTAAAATCGCACTCTATGAAATGGAAACGTCAAAATGGTTTCGGCATTCGGTGCTCTCTCGTGCAAATAATACACCACACAGACGAAGCATGCAAATGGTACGCGGCGTACCAAAAACACACGGCGCGGATGGGCTGCGCTTAAAAAGGATACGACAGGGAAGCAGTGACATACACCGCCGACACTGACGACACCTTGGTGGACAACCAACAAAAAGTGTCACCTTTCCACACCGGCTGGCATCGGTAAAATTAAGCGAAGCATAACTCATCCGAAAGCGCTCGCGATACGTGCGATGATGATCGGAAAATGCCAGCATGGCTCGCGTTAAGCGACAGCACACGAAGCCGGAAAATGAGTTCCTCAGCCGGTGCATGAATATTGCACGCAGCCCCAAATCGGGCGCCATCCGGTGAAGCTCGTCGGAAGAGTGAGGTTTTACCTTTCCTTTCTCTTTTTGTGTGTGTTTTGGGCCACGCAAGCAGAAAGAACGCTTTTATTGTGACGCGGTGCCGAAAAAGCGATGTATTCCAAAATGTTCCACCCTTCATATCCACACACACACACACACGCTCGGGCTGTGTTCCTCAACCCGCCTCAATAAAGACGACCCGAAAGGGAAATGATAAATAATTTATGGCGACACTACAGGCCACGCGGTGACAGGGCGGCACCGTACAAGCCTTTTGGATTGAGTGAACCGGCGAAGAATGTTCTCGGAAGGGATGCTAGGGAGAAAGTTCATCGCCATCACCCGGTGTCTGTGACAAGATGGAAAGGACCTCTAGAAGCAGCGAGAGTTCGTTTACACTTACGATGCAAAAGGTGGAAAGTTTTATCCTAATACTCAGACACACCGAAAGAAACTTTTTGCATGACTTTGCTAACGCCTTTAATTCGTTTTGTTAGACCACGAGCAGCCCTGCGTGAAAGTTCGGTGTATGCTGCTAATCAAAAATGGCATTCCAGAGGGGTTTCCTCCCCCTTTTTTTTGCTGTTTTGTTGTTCAGCGATCAACTTCACCACCTTTCCCATTAATGTCACCGAACAAAACCGCGCGAACAGCAGGTGTTGCCCGCACGCAAGAAACAACTCTAATCAAATATGGTTTCATCATGAGTGGCTCCTCTTCTCGTTGTGTCTGTTGGGTTGCTCAGAACTGGGCCAGACAGCACTCAAGTAAGAGGAGGCGCTGGGTGGATCCACCAAGCCGAGTATGTTGAGTTTTTGGCAGCGCAAAACTTTAAAGTGCGCTCCAATAAACGCACCATTCCCTCGCAATATGAACTAGACCTTAACCTATTTTAGCTGTGTTTATCGCTCTCTGATAGGCGTTACGACCTACCGCTCCGACCACGGTGACGGTGACTACGCACGCCCCTCTCTGTTACACAAAGCTCATGCTTCTCTTCCTCCACCAAAACAACTCAACTCACTCAATGCCCGCGCTCTAGAAGGTCAATACAGTGGGTGCGTGCGTTATCTAATTTATGCCCGGTTAGCGTTTCCGTAATGTACTGAGATCCGCTGCGAGGGCAGGATTGCTTGGACCTGCGGGCGAAGCGCGTATAAAAATCAAACCTTATGGACCGATAAATTAAGGCGTTTGCTTAAGATTAACATTAACATTAACAAAGTTGGCCGTTCTTTGCTGCCGTGTACGTGGTTGTAGTGTCCGGTTAGTGTTAGTTTCTTTGTACGCGTCCGTTAAATGGTTGAAGAAGAGCATGGAAATGGCATTATAAATTTGGATGCAAATTTGCGAGTGTCGATAGTGACTTAAACCAGATAAAGAAAAAAACATAAATTATCAAAGTTCGGACCTTTTAATGTTCTTGTTTGTTGAGGCATATGTTTTATACTACTTTTTGCAGGAAAGAAGGCTACAAACATTATTGAGATTACTAAGAGTTCAACTAAAGAGTTTTCATGAGCCTTTTTTACCATTGAAATACAAAATTCAATCTTCTAACACATCTCAACACATCTCAATCCAAATTTAAAACAGGAATTTCATTATTAAATTATACGTTTTGATAGGTTTTTCTGCGAAACAGCGGATACGCGTGGGACACTCATGCCATCGTCATTCATTTCGTTGATTAAATCTGTTGCAACACACAGTTGGAACAGTGCTTTGCCCACAAAAAAATGACACATTCTTTCCCTCGAAACGATCAAAAGTATAACACACTCACAAAACAATGTATTGCTGCGATGAACAACGAAAAACAAATCCTTTCCCCCTTTTTCCAACCTAAACTAAGCGAATCCACTTCTAATCTGCTCAATTTGCTCGCCTGGCTTTGCAGCCAAACGCGCAAAATGTCCGATCAATCGAGCGATCGCCGTGCTCAATGTGTGATACAATTTGTGTGCCACGGACGAAAGGATTCACCCGAACAAAAAAGCTCTCATGCTTTTACCCCATGTGAGGTCAAGTGCTTCTACCACTTCAACCGCCCCAAAAAAGGACGCTGGCGCTGGGGAACTGGTGGTTGAAGGTTTCGTCGAGAGCTTTTATATTTTTATGGGCCACATTGTGGAAGGCTGGCTGCCAGCTGCAAAATAAGGGTTGACATTTTCATGAGCTATGAGGTCGGGTTGCCCCATCACCTCGCTGTCTCTTCCCACCGGGTTTCCTTTTCCCTTGTGTCAGTGCGCGTTCTCTGTAATTTGTTGCTTTCGGGTCCAAATCGGGGATGATGGGGAGAGAGAGAGAGAGAGAGAGAGCGAATGGTGGCCAGGCAGTTTGGGATTTTCGGTGCGGAAAATTTATTGCCAGACATGATGGATGACTGACGGGGTCAGTGTGCGCGTCCATTCGAATGAAATTTAGGGATATTTTTTCACTCACTCGTGTCGAAGGGAATGAGGCCCCGGGATGGCGGCCGAAACACGATGTTTGGCCCACACGGGTCTGCTGCTACTGGGCAATCGAAACGAATAAAATTTATTTATTTCTTTATTCTTTTTGCTGTGAGCCTTCTTTGTCTGCCGCCCCTCCTGTGTTTCTCTTTCGGCAAGGGGCTCCGGGACATTTATGCTGACATGGATCAGCATGGATTGGCACGGAGGCTTGCAATCATCGTTGCGTAAATTTTCACCAACAGCCGACAGGCAAAACAACAGCAGAACAGAAAGAAAAAAACAAATCGAACAATATGCTGCTGCTGGCACCCCTATTTTCCCTCACCCGTTGACGATACCCTATCGATCCGACCACCGACCGAGTGACCGACCCGCGGACAGCGAATGTGATGTGATCAATAAAGCATACCGGTGAGCCCAGTGGTGTATGAAAAATCGATTCCCCCGCACACAACCACAACTGCAGCAGGCTGGAAAATGGAAAACAGCCCCATTGTGCCGGAAAAATTATGCTAACACGATTGGTTCATTTAAAATTCATCTCGCAGCGGCCACAGGGATGGTCAATAGTTTGCGGCACAAGCTTCAACGCCAAAACAGAACAAGAGCACGGTTTGTGTTTTGTTCCAGTAATTTTACAAAAAAGCTGTGGGTGATTTTAATGAAAAGCATAAAACAATGACTGACAATTCGTAAAATCCGTTAAAGTCCTTCATTGGGGCCCTTTCCGTTGTAAGTTTGTAGGCTGAAATTTCAGCCTGTCAGCTGTTTGCATTGTAAAGCAGTTTTCGAGCAGCTATCTAAGTGAGTATAACATACCGGTAGGCTTATCCCAAGGTGTATAAGTTTAGAAGGCTGATTTTTATCGCTTCTGCTTCTGATTGAAGATTTTAAGAGTGTTTTGAGTATTCGTCAAGCCTTCTGACTGCTTGTTTGAGCAAAAGTTTTCACCCATCCTGTCAAAAAGTTATATTCAAATTTGGTTATAAAAACATGCTATGAGACCCTACCTGTACTACATACACTATGATTCCACCACCCGATCTCTTTAATGCACCTTGTAAACAACACCGTGTTTTCGAGCAGGTACTCAAATCTAATCCTAGCTTGGAGGCTAGAATAATCTAGGCTGAAAATTGCAGGGTAGTTTTTTGTGTGGTTTTGTATGGAGTGTTTACATGATTTCAGCCTCCAACCGTCAAACTCTATACAAAAAACTAACTAGAATCGTGAAGGGCCCCATTAACAGAATTACAGAACATTCATTAAGTTCGAAATGCTTCTGGAAATCCTCAACTAGTCTCATTTAATTCCCAATGCTCCCCCTTTAAGAAAGATCTTCTGTACTCATGCCACTCTTGCAGAACACAAAATACACATCCACTGACTACAGGCCTTGTGGGGCAGCAAACTGTCAAATCGACTGTGTACCATCCACGGCAGAAACGCGTCAAAACACACCGACCATTCGCGTGTCACACGCACACGTACTTTTATGTGTGATCGAGCATAAGATAAGCCTATTATACAGCCTCGCGCACCAAACTAACAATCGAAACATTACGCTTCACGCTCGATACGCGAGAGCGTATTTGAACGTAAAAAAAAAGACAAACCCACACGCACGCACCGGCGGGACGAGATACCCGAGACAGCACATACAACAACAACAGCAAAAAACAGAGCACCAGCACTAAAACGCTCACAACTCTATCTATTAGAAGTGACACACAATACGCGCGCTCGTTCACTTTAGTTCACAGATTCGGATTTTTTTGGTTTTGTTTTTGCTGCTTTTGCACGCTCTTTAGCTAATGGAAACGGTTTGCCGGTTGGGGCAAAGTTTGAGCTTCTTTTTTCCGTTCTGTCCAACCTGTCCGTCTTTGGTGTAGCACACACCGTTCGGTGCCACGGACAGAAACCCCAACTTAATCGACTTTTTATCTTATCAAGCACCATTTAATAGTGCTGCCCGCTTTTGACCGGCCCAGCAGGGGGTAGGGGGTGGAAGGAGGGAGAGCCTATAAAACAGGAAGGGGCAATGGGGATTCGATTTTAATGGAAACCATGTTGTCGTCGTTTGCCACTCACCCGGGCCGCTACAGGCTGATACGGTAAAGGAGTTACCCTGGGCTAGACACGCGCAGCTTATGCTTTTAGAGGGAGAGAGAGATGCTCTTTGCAAAATCTAAAACACATTGAGCGCTATTTCAGTTCCGCTTGATACTGTTTGTGGGAATCAAATAACACACACACGCACGTTGGCTTTTGGGTCGATCTCGGAAGTACAGCAAATATGTGAAGAACCAGCCAGAGATGGGGTATTGTTTTTGGGAGCCTTGCAAACTAACTCCGAATACCTTATCGTTAATGCACCTGGGAAATCATTGGCTGGAAATTAGATACGAAATTTCCTCAGGCTCAGGCGCTTGCAGATTAGGGCGATTAGGGATTATCATTGGAGAATGCATTCGACGCATACCAGAATGTAACATAAAATAAGATAATGGATTTATCTTAAGCAAAGTAGGCGCAGTGCTTATGAAGTTCAATTTCCTGGGCCTTCTGCAACTATTCCGCAATTAGGATTTACAAGCACAAACTTCTGCTTGATTATGGACGGCATCAAAGGCTATATATCCTAACTAAGACCTCCTAGTCTGTCTGTTGCGCAGCGATCACATCGAAGGTGGCTGCTTGAATTTATAATTAAATAATTTATATTTTGTTCTTAGTAGGCTATGATAGCTTGTAATCTCCCTATACAAAACGAATTAAGAGGTGACGCTCACGTTACGCTCACGTCACGCTCATAGGTGAAACGATTACTCACTATAGGATCTTCCTGAACGAAAAAGTTACTCACTATAGAACGGTTTTGCTAACCAACTATGGGTGCTTGGATGATTTTTATTTCTTTG
>KB667888.1:558463-594853 GCA_000349065.1 Anopheles quadriannulatus | reverse complement strand
ATCGTCCAAGTGCAGTTAAATGCTTGCTTGAAAGAATTGCAAAATTGTACGCTATGGACGTTGAACAATTACACTTTTTCATTGTACATTAAATCAAAAATGCGTAATACAATGCAATATAATGAAAAATTCCGAGCTGCATAACTAGGACTAAGTGAACAACTTTAAAACATGCATATAACAGGTTCATATTTCCCATGAGTTGTGTTGAACATTTGAAAAAAAAAACAAAAATTGAATAATTTAATTTTAATATTTATTCATCCATAAAAAGTATATTTTGCGGGAAAAATAATTGTATGGTTCAGCAATGGCATTACAAATAGTCTTGCAGAAGATGGGGCACGGGTCAATAATAAGCCGTGACAGTGAGCCCTGTGGATGGAAGACTCGGACCCATATGTCATATGAACATGTCATGACATTGAATAGTAGCTATTCCATAGGTTCAGAATGACTAAATTAAATGTTCGTATGTCCTATATGGTTGTGAAAATGTTCAATGATAGCGGAATAGTCAAACATCTTCTTCTTTGCCACAACAACCGTTGTCGGCCAAGGCCTGCCTGCGCCACACCGGGGCTTGGTTTTTAATGACTTTTTGATAACCCATAGCATGATAATAGTCAGTCATACTGGAAGTTGAACCCATGATTGACATGTTGTTAAGTCGTTCGAGTTGACGACTGTACCAGGAGTCCAGCCGATAATCAAACATACTGAAAAAGAAAGTGGACCACGATTGCTAATGTAATGTAAACACTAACATTTGTAAAAAAGACAAAAATATGGAAGGGCTATAAACCGGAATCAGAATAGGATAGAAGCCTGTACCAAGATAGCAACACGATCATAAAAAGTATCAGTAAATAGACATCAACATGTTACCTTATCTACATGTTTGCATGAAAACATTTAAATGTGCTCTGCAGTTAGTATACACGTCTTAGATTCTGTAGCTTAAACCTGCAACCGGGCCAAATTAACTAGTTTAGAGTATAAAAGAAGGAAATAGTTATAATAAATCAGTCTTACACCAGCATTTCATGACTGCGTTTCTTTGTTTGGTGTTAAGATTCTCGCGGGTGAAGTTTTGGGCGAATACGATTGCCTTCTCGACAGCGCTTAACGAAATCAGTAGCGGCGCTACCACGGCATAGACCTCCCAATTTACATTGGAAAAGAGGTAACCAGCCTGGTAGGCCAATACTGAAAGTAGTTTGGTGAAGGAGAGTTGGACCGTTGACGCTCCCGAAACCATTTTGCCCGGGACGTTCTGTACCGTGGCAGCAGACGGTTTATCAAGCGCTCCAGAACGACCGAAACCTTCGCGGTCGGCTTGACCGTCGGGCCCGGAACACTGTCACTTATGGATTGTTTGAATCTGATCACTATTTATTATGAAGAAAAATTGGACTGGACATCCCTAGCCTATGCAATAGAATGAATTAATTACTTACTAACCCATCTTACCACCTTACCTTCTGTCCATCATGCCAACTATGCCCTTGTGGACGGATTAAAAGGGCTTTGCGGACTGTAGGGCCTGGCTCCATGCGTATAAGAACTAGTTCGTGTGTAGAGCTATATCACTTATTAGACTCTCTTTAGGCTCTAGAACTCTTGAACGATTTAATCAACTGTTAGTGGGCTTGAAGTCTCCATTGCAATTGAGACAAACAAATTCCTTCCGAGAGATGACGTAAAGAATGTAAATCCAATTCAGTCACCACATGTACAATGACAAGTAGCTTTAAGTATAATACTTAAATATATTAATTAATATCGAAACTACAATGAAGAATAGCATTCATTCGTAACGTAACAAACTGCCAGTGATAATCACTAATTTAGACTAAACTAGAATATTTAAGGACTCACAGACGGCTAAACTCGGCACCCAAATCACAGCTGTCATTTTCACATATCACTTGGTGTGATGAATCTAATGCATTTTGCGAAAAAAAACGGTAGAAAAATGCGCAACCTTCCCCTGAGAGCCATTTAGTGTTGCAAATTTAATGAAACCAACCCACTGAAAGCTTCATCATAAACCAACGCTCCACCTCGATCGAAACCCGATATCAAGCCGTATCCCACATACTAAGCGTATCTACTCGCAATCAATCGATCGAACGCCGCCTGTGCATCGGTTTGATGAATTTCCCTTGCGATATTGCGCAAAGCATATCCATCACAAGTGTGATTCGTTGTGCAGCAGAAGTTTGTCACTATCATTCTTCCATTTGCATTCGCACTGCCTCTCCACCAAAACCGACCCCCAACCCCCGGGCACAGTAAGCGACCAGAAATTGAATTAATTCTAGCTCAGCTGCCACCAACTGCCTCGAGCGAGGACGGCACACCATCGACACCAGCTGGTGAATTCCCTAATGAGGAAAACGGCGTTTCCAGAAGCACACAAAGCATCAACGAAAAAATAAGAGAGATAAATCCGCACACACACATCCTCCAATTGTTTGCTGTTGCTTCCCTTTCTGCCAAAAGCTGAATGATTTTGATTTTCCGTTCCACCGAGTGTGCTACGATATGTGAATCCCTGTCCTGTCCCAACAACAAAAAAAGGAGCCAAAACCGAAGTGTGAATAATGTCGTTCTCCCGGTTGAAATCGAGCTGAAGGGAACGCATTTGAATGGTTGGATGGGTGGCACCCGGTTCCCTCTCTCTCTCTCTCTCTCTCTCTCTCTTACCCCTCCTATCTCTATTCCTCACAAACAATGGCAACAGATGAGTTGCAATGAGCCGGAAAATGAATTCATCCGCTCCGTCTGGTTGCCTTCCGGCGTGAGCGGTTTGCGGTGGGCGAGAGCAGCAGCCGCCCGAGATGAGCAACGGTGCCAATAATAGGCTGACGCCGGTCGCGCGGTGATGGTTTCCAATCTATCTCTTTTCCCTTTGAATGCACTATCACACACTATTCTGCCATTCCATCGATGTCGACGTTTGTGACTATCAATTTGCGTTACAAAAAAAACACTCACACACACACACAATTCGATCGATACTCTCTGGGTTGGATTTTTGTACTTCCCCTGATAGCCAATTGGAATTTGATACGAAAATGGTATCTCTTTCCTTTTTCCCTTCGTTGGGATTGATATTCACACTCGTGTTTTTCATGCGAATGCGAATGTCCCAGGTTGGTGCAGCACTCTCGTGAGGTTTCTCGCTTAATGTGGCTCAATTGCATCGTTGCTCGAGTTAATTGATTTCATGAAGCATGAGGGTCTAACTGAACAAGCATAATCCAACACGACTACGTCATACTGGATCGATTCCACAGCGAGCTAATTGGGAAATGTTGAATGTATGTCCGATTCTACGCGATTATGAAGTCCTCCTCGGCATTCTAACAAACGATTGATGTTCACATTTTCAGCCACGCAATAATGACGTATATTAATAGTTGCCTTTATCCTCTCTCTCCCTCTACACACACAGATCTCGCAACGCGTTGCCAAAGCGTGCAGTGTCCGACGAGCTGCCCACCGGACAGCTACCTGCAGAACCCGCTCGATCTCGGTTACCCCGACGAGTACGATGAGTCCGACTCGAATGAGCGCGAAAAGCGCGCGATCGCCATGAACACCAATGCGCACGGACCGATCAAGATCATCCCGAGTGCGCTGCAGTTCCCGTACGCCAACAGTGTCCAGCGGCTCCATCGGCATCTGGCCAAGCGAGACACGATCGAATCGCCCTCCGCCGCCCAAACCGACTACGACGAGCTGCAGCAACTCTGCTGCCCACGGTGCACCTGTCTGCCGTGCCCGGAGCAACCGGTCTGTCCGCCCGACACCAAACCACTGATCGTGGACCAGCAGGAACCCCAGCACGGTCAGCCGGGCAACTGCTGCCCGGCCGTACACTGTCACCCCGAACCGGTCATGTGCTTCTCGAGCACACATCGCACCTCCTTCCCGGCCAATGCCACCTGGCAGGAGGATGCGTGCACCGTTTGCCGGTGCGAGGCCGGCGAGCCCAAGTGTCAGACCTCGCTCTGCAAACCACTGAACTGCGAGCACAAGCTGGAGCTACCGAACGTGTGCTGCCCGGTGTGCGATCCGGCCAAGTCCATCTTCTGCGAGGAGCACAACTGTGCGATCTGGTGCAAGTACGGGTACGAACGCCGCGCCGATGGCTGTGCGCTGTGCAAGTGTCTCACGTCGCCGCTGCCTGCAGCGCCGATCGAGGTGATAGTCGCGAGTACTACCGCCAGGACGAGCCAGGACGAGCCGAGCCTCACGGTCGACGGTCACGCCGGGGACGCTTTGCAGGACGGCAAACAGGAAACTGCGGACCGGACGGATGGTTGGTTCAATGATTTGCGCATTGTGTTGCTGCTGCCGGTTGCCGTGCTGCTGCTGCTCGTGATCGTTACCCTGCTCTATCGGCAGCTCACCATCGAGAGCGTGAAGAAGTGGCTCAAGCTGCTGTTCCGCTGCAACCAGCTGCCGCAGCGCAAAACGGCCTACAACCGGGTGTCCAGTACGGCGCCACCGATCGCGCCTACTTCTACTCCGACCGGTGTCCAAGCGAATGACAGCAGTATGGCCTAAAGTAAAGTTTTGTTTTGTTTTTTGACAGATAGGCAGCATATTGCTCCTTTTCCTTTTCCCATTCGATTGATTTTCGAGATTTAGTTATGTAGCTTTTAATTTACTTCGAATTTTTGTTCGACCCACAAAAGGTCACTGTAACTGTCACTTTGTTCTTCAGTATCGTTCTACAAAACGATATTGATTGATTATGAGAGAGTTATGATTCACTTTAATCTACATGTTTCTACATCAAGAATGGTGCGCCTTTGAAGGCTCACCATTTCTTCTATTTAATATTATTTCTACCTTTCAATCGACACGTTCTTTCTGTCCGTGATCAGTGACCTGTGATCCTGATCGCACAAGAGCACAGAAAAAGATTTAAACACTAAATAATCTACCAACCATAATTTGTGATAGTAATTAAAGTATGAGAAAAGCGTAAAATTGATACAAATGAAAGCAAGCAAAAAAAAACGCAAAAAATGCTAAACGAAAGCTAACAATATCGGAAAAGCCAACGAGCAAACGAGCAATGAGGTGCGCAAACGAAAAGAAGAAGAAGAAAAAAGAAGAGGAAGAAGAAGAAGAAGAAGAAGAAGAAGAAAATGAGAAAGAAGAAGAAAAAGGAGATGAAGAAGAAGAAAAACAGTAGAAAAAGAAAAGGAAAAGGAAGAAAATGCAAACTACAAACTATATACAACAATGCAAACAGAGCTAATCCACACAAAAAATGGGATGAGTTTGATCTCTACCGAAACTAGTTAAGAAGACGGATTGGCTGATTGGAGAAAGCGAAAGCGATATGTTTGACGATGATAATGATATTTCAAGTGAAAAAAAAGGAAAACAAACGCGCGAAAGGCAGCGCACCGTCAGGCGTGTTGTCGTTGTCAGGCGCGTGAAGTTGTGTTAATCTTAATACTATACAAAACGTAAAACAAATACGTATATGCCTACGTTAAATATGCTCTTAGAGGTTTAATTCTATATATTTATTTACATACTGCATACTGAATTGGAAAAAAGAACCCTCCCTCCCTCCCGCGACACGAGTAAACGAACCCTGAGGAGTTGATGCGACAAAAAAAAAGCAAAGTAGTATGGCAGTGAGAAAGACGAGACTCCTGATACTAATGATAGTGGTGCAAATGATACTGTTTTTTTTTATTTTTCTGTTACTGCATAAAAACTATAATCGAACGAATGAGACGAATTGTGATGAACGTGTTTTTGTTCTTTCTTTCGCCATTTTGATGCTTGTGTTAAGCTTCCGAAACCCGAATTTGACGTGTTTCTACATGCCATTGTCTGCTGAAAAAGGTACGAGTGGACGTTTTTCGGTGAAATCACTAGGTATTATTTTAAGACATGGCAACAATAAAAGATGCCAGCTGCTATTGTTTTGTTTTGCTACACTTAGTATTGTTTTTCTTTATTAGAAAGAAAAGCTTACGAAAAGTTTGATTTTGTCTTTCAAATACACTTTAAACTTCAGTTGCTAATTATAGCAAAAATTGAAGAAAAAATGAAGGTGTACAGTACAGTTTCGTACTTGTGACTGCTGGACAACTGGGACGATCGGCTTCCGTTCTGAAGGAGGCAAATGAATCGTCACAGAGCAGCGTACGATGTAAAGTCGTTACAATTTCAAGCATAATTGTATAGACAAAAGGAAAATGCATAAGAAAAAGAGAGCGAGCAGAAAAGTGACAGATGACAGTGTAATATATTGTGGTCATTTAGGACGTACACATACACACACACACAACAAGAATGGGAAAGAAAGGTTATTCATTGTTGCTAAAATGATATGATAAAAACACAAACAATCGATGCTTCCAACAACAACAAAAAAACAGAAAACAAAGCGCAACAGTACCATTGAGCTGAAAATCGATCGAAAATTATAATACAGAAACACAAAAACCAATAGAAACATTGAAGAAAAGTATAGCAAAAAACCAGGAACCAGACGATCGTAAGTGAGTGTGAGAAACACACGACAAAAACAGTGCAAAAGTTCCTGCAGACCACACAGCTACACACTAAAGCGCATTCTAAATGTTCTAACATTTCGACCATCCCGTTTTAAGCTAAGGGGTTTTAAGACAAGCTTTCCGAAAACTATGCACAAACATACATACACACACACATACTATCCTGTCACTGCATATCACTTCACACGCTAGGCAGATCATTTATCAAAAAATCGCCCACACTGTCAACATACAAAAACGACAAACAGATGAGATGCTTCTCATCGTCGCGGAGCAGTTCGTGTAGGACGTACGGAAAGAATGGGAAACAATTTATCTAACACATATATCTAACCCGAAAACACACATGCATACTTGCTACCTAAATGTTGTCGCTTGTGCTTTATTACTCTGCATATCCCTTTCTACACGCACTCGCCTCACACACCCGTATTAATCAACCATATGCATCGAACGCTTCGCTACACTTTGCTTAGAAACAACCAAAAAATCATCAAACTGCATCAATGACCATATTTTCACCCCATTCCTCACATACTGTACATGTATTGGTACGCAAACTGCAGTTAAAAAAACTGCATTATTTACCACACGCATACAAAAACAGACGAAAATGTAGTGGAGAATGTGGAGCTGTACAGAAGTTAGAGAAAGTTCATTGCAATAAAATCCCTTCAAGTTGCTTACATTATTTACAATCATTTTAGATAACAATACAAAAAAAGGATTTGGTTCCTTACCTTCCATCATATTCCCTCAAATTAATAGGGTCAGTATTCTATTAAAACACACTTTAAAATACAGCTTATGATTATCAATTATCACATATTATCCCACCTTTGTTGTTAAACTTGTATTATCACTTTACAATTTCCCATCACCATCTAATTTCAAACGCTCTTACTTGATCGGTAAATGTGCATCGTTTTCCCCCAAAAAGAAACCACCCCGTAAAGCCCCCAAATACAAAGGGGGTAACATACAATATAACACAACGCTTGACATGTATGTATAAATGCAACAGCAAATGCTTCAGGCTTCAAGTGTCAAGGCAAGAGAGAGAGAGAGATAGAGAGAGAGACGTTAAAATCCTTTTGTGAGTAAAAGGAGACCGTTAAATAAAGAAACGCTATCAAATATATAACAAAAAACAACAACAGACAGAAGAAGAAAACAAATCAAACCAATCGCTAGTGATGCTTTTCCAGATCAAACATCCTGCGCAAGCAGATACAGGGGGATGATGATATAGACAAATTGGGGTTGGGATGGGAAAACCAACCCGCTCATTAGGAGAGAACAATTCACTCTGAAAAAAAAACAATGCGATGACAGATGATGATTATATTATTGTGAATAGTTATCGAGCGAAGCGGGAAGGAGGGAAGCAAGAAGGGAGGTTGAGTAATTTGTAAAAAGAAATACAATATACAGCTAGAAACGTAAGAAATATATAAGCATACGAATTCGGATGAAACCTAAGTAACGAAAACCGTCAACCGCTTGTGTTATTGTGCTTATTGCTAAAGAGAGAGTAGATTTGTTTGAAAGAATCGAGATTGGAAACATATTTCAAGGGTTAAATATCGTGCAAAACTTCCACCTTTCCATTTTTTCCACCATTTAATTGGGTTGACCAACATTGGTACACAGCAATCAATTAGCGTAAAACGGGGAGGGCTCAGTAAACTTTCCACGCCGAAGAAATTGAGCGTACTTTTCAAGGGGTGCTGCTCCGTTGCTGTTACGCGCTTGTTAGACCGGTTATGCCACAACAACGGGCAAGTTACAGCATCATCTCCCAGCAACAATCAAACCTGACCACCCCCCCCCCCTATATTCAGAGGTTGAGTGGTTGAGCGCTTGACTAATAACTTCCAAATTGAACCATACACTAGGATGGAGCAACGGGAACACACCACCTTCGTCAAGCACAGGGTTGAAGTGCTACAACGATGCAAAACTTTCCGAGCAACTGCGCGTTTCTTCACTAAATAATAATGCCCTCCAAGCAGAAATTTCCACAAAAAGTTTGCTTCTCTGACCGTAGCTACACACCCACAGTAAAGCGCTTTTTTAGACAAAATCGGACAATCAATACTCTTTCGACCAACTTACCTAATTGGGCGCGTTTGTGGCAAAAGTCGTAAGAGCCAATTAATAATTTACAGGATGAAGTTGGCGCTCGTGTTGTTGTTATTGTGTTACCCGATTGTACAATTTAACGTGGCTCATTCAATTAAATCCTCTTTGTTAGGGTGTTATTATGTATTACTATTAAATGCCAATTTTTATGGCGAAAGTTTGCGTAAGCAATTGAAAAGCTTTTGGCTCTAATGGTATTCAGACGAATCCGTTATGATGATTGAGTTCTGTTTTAATGCATCATTTCTGCATCATGCTTCTGTCAGCGTACCAAAAATATGCATAATTCTAAAATCAACACCACTTATTGCATATGAAAATCGTTTCATCAAGTAAATTTACTCGCTAAAACACAATCAATATGCAAACGAAACGCCTATCGCTGTGAAAATAAATCCAAAACTCATCTCCAACACTTCCTCCGCCCTTTAAACTCGTCCCAACAAGCGTTTCAAAAGTCACCATCAACACCCAACATGCATCCGTGTCAATTAATTAGGAAAAGAATATAACGCACACGCGCGTCGATCAAATTATTCGGGCGACCGTAATCAATAATCAGCATCACGGCATCAGAGGCCTGGACGACCCCAAAAGGCGTTGTTGATTTTATGTTGTTGAACCCACCCGACCGGTCCCGGTCTCCCTTGCAATGCCAAAGCGCGCTGGCCAACGCATCGATACCAGCAGTGTGTGATTCGATTGTTTCTAGCCGCATAATTCGAGTGCATTGTTCAGTGACGCGTACCGAGCGGCGGTCGGCGTGAACAAGAGGCACCATCCAACCAATATTTATACCCCTTGGTTCAAATTTTAGCGCCACATGGTGGCCGCCCTTTCGAGTTTCGATGGTAACACTAATGCAATAGTTTTCGATGCAGGTACATTCCCTCGGCCCCCATACGAACTGTCTCCACACCGCCTCTCGGTAACGGTGGAAAATTATCAAAACGACGCGTAATGTACACAGCACAACCGCACAGAGGGGGAGGATAGGGCAACAATAAGTCAATGTACACTTTTTGGGGCGAAAAGGTGAAAATTCAATCACACCTTTGCATAAGGACAGCGATGTTGAAAAAGCACATCCACCGCACGCTGTTGGATGGAGGATGGCGACAGACGACAAACAAAACGGTGATTGCTGTCGACCGTAAATGTGCAAATTATTGGGTGTGTGTGTGTGTGTGTGAAAATGTTTGCCCATCAGGGGGGGATTTAAAATATCGCAAATAGAAACAATCCAGCTTGTGTAACCATTCCCCATCCCGTTTGATTTTAAAAAGTACGGTGTCATTTGTGATCTGTTAATTATGACAATTGAGTGTGACGCATCGATGGAGGATCTACATACACTGTGTATTGAGGGGCAATTTTCCATTTCCATTTGATGTGTGGGCCAACTGTAAATGGATGGTTTATCTGTTGCTGGGTATTGTAAAAAATACCCCTTTTATTACAATTCTAATTGCGGACACTACAGACACAATGCTAATTAGCATTAATGGCAGAGCTTATCACACCTTCACTATCGGCTGATGTTACGATAACTGCCCATTGATTCGAATAATCCGCTGTAAAGCTTCTCATTACTATTATTAGTATTACAAGGTTTATTTAATCAGCTTTGCAGCGAAGGTTGGTGCTTGTGCAGATGGACCTTATTAGCAGGCAGATGTGGAAATTGCGATTATTTACTGCTTAATCGAATTATAAATATAAACACCGGGCCATTTCCGTTTTAAGTTCGTAGGCTGAAATTTCAGCCTGTTAGCTGTTTGCATTGTATAGCAGTTTTCGAGCAGCTATCTAAGTAGGTATAATATACAGGTGGGCTTATCCCAAGGTGTATGAATTTAGAAGGCTGATTTTTATCGCTTCTGCTTCTGAATGAAGATTTTAAGAGTGTTTTGAGTATTCGTCAAGCCTCCTGACTGCTTGTTTGAGCAAAAGTGTTCACCCGTCCTGTCAAAAAATGATATTCAAATTTGGTTATAAAAACATGCTATGAGACCACCACCTGGACTACATACACTTTGATTCTAGATTGCACCTTCTTCTTCTTCTTTTTGGCACAACAACCGCTGCCGGTCATGGCCTGCCTTGTACCCACTAGTGAATTCGGCTTGGCTTTCAGTGACATATTGTTACCATAGCAGGATAGTCATCAGTCCTACCTACGTATGGGGACGCGGTATATTCGGGACTTGAACCCATGACGGGCATGTTGTTAAGTCGTACGAGTTGACGACTGTACCACCAGACCAGCCCTTCCATCAGATTCCATCACCTGATCTGTTTAATACACCTTGGGATGAATGTAAACACCACCTTGCTTTGCAATTTGTTTGAGCAGGTACTCGAATCTAATTCTAGCTTTGATGCTAGAATAATGAAGACTGAAAATTGCAGGCTAGTTTTTTGTGTGATTTTGTATGGAGTGTTTACATGATTTCAGCCTCCAACTGTCAAACTCCATACAAAAAAGCTTACTAGAATCGTTAAGGGTCCCACTATTGGATTTTTTGTAGAGTTTATCAAACTAACACAAGTTAACATTTTTTTTAAGTGTTTTTTCTTTGTTTTCAAATTACTTTTTTTTATTTGACCAAATATTGAACTATTGTTGTGGGGCGGTCCCGTGGTACAGTCGTCTACTCGAACGACTCGATAACATGCCCGTCATGGGTTCAAGCCCAGAATGGACCGTCCCCCCGTAGCAAGGATTTGACTATGCGGCTGCGAGGTGTAATGAATTAAATCTCGAAAGCCTGTATAGGCCGGCAAGTCCGCGTAGGACGTTACGCCAAATAGAAGAAGATTGAACAATTTTATATTACCTTTTATCATACTACGAAC
Source organism: Anopheles quadriannulatus (assembly GCA_000349065.1). Taxonomy (NCBI): domain Eukaryota; kingdom Metazoa; phylum Arthropoda; class Insecta; order Diptera; family Culicidae; genus Anopheles; species Anopheles quadriannulatus. The sequence goes on along the minus strand of KB667888.1, from coordinate 583,286 downwards.
TCACTGTTGCTTAGTGTTGAAATCTAAAAATTATAACAAAACTGTTTAAAACCTTTATTTATTTCAAATTTTAATAGGAATAAATTAAAAGATCAATCTAGCAATAAAATATGTGCATAAAAAACAGAAAGCAAATTATAAATGTTAAAGCAAACGCTTTTCGTACATCATATAGGACATTTAAATTCGTTTATCTTTGTAAGTTTATATTTTTTCGTCTTATTTTGTTTCATTTAAAGCCTGCAATTGTCTCTATCTTTTTATTCATATCACAACTAAAGTAAAACCAGGATAAAGCTCATTTATTTCATTCAAAACCATACCCAAACAAAAAGCAATATTTGTTAAACATCATTCAGGTGTTCATTTCGGCAAAGTTGTCGCTCAGCATTAACCGTTCAAATGGCAATTCAAATAAAATATACAGTTTCTCGTACTTGTAACACGAACAAAGGAAACTTTATCCTTGGAAAATCCATCATACGACCCATCAACAACGCAACACAACAGTCCCAGCCCCATCTTTACAAAGTATTGGTACACTATCTCAATAAACCCTTTCAGTTCCTCTCCCCCCTCCCCCCATGCAGGATCAGGCGTCAACTGCATTCCAGACCGTCAATCGCACACAGAAAAAAACACGAATGAATTTACAAACGAAAGCATCATGTTGATCCACCGTAAGCTAACCGAGTACGCGCCTACACTAAATCCACAGAGGTTCAGCAGCAGCAGCACGCGCGCACATACGCATCACTTCCGCTTCGGCAAAACTGGGTGTTTAAGCCCCATTTTAGCACGACATCACGGCCAATCGAAATTCCGACCCGTGGGTTGATCCGTGGGCCAAATTCCGCTGCAGAAAAAGGGTATCTTGCAATACATGACATGAGATACGCCGATCCGAGGTTGGTGTGCCCGGATAGCGCACAATAGCAATTGTTAGGCTGCAACCGATACGTGAGCGTTCTCTTCGTCTTCTTCTACCATGTCACTGTCACTGCCATCTTTACCCTCAGATGCGTCTGGCACGGGTGAATACTGATGGAGCTTCTGCCAGGCGGCACACGTACGCACGCCCGATGCATTCCCAAATGAGTTTTTCTGCTCCGTTCGCTGCCCCGGCGTGGAGAAAGGCGCGGAGTGGAAATGCTTCAACCTGTGAGGTCGAAAATGCAGCACGCAATACGAGTACGGTGCACTGCCGATGAGCTATTGTGCAAATTTCAATTCATTGCTCCGCTGAGATTACAAGCACGCGAACAAGGTAAACCGATACCTGGAAAAGGGATGAGCCCGGAGGTTGATTTGAATGCGATGTTGTCCTATCCGGCGGGTGTGTCCCCGTTTGTCGCCGGAAAGCTCTTGGAGATGGACTCGCTCTCTGTAAAGGCGACCCGAAAACCGAAGAAACGACTCCACACCGAAGGGAATAGATCGGAAGTGTACAGAAATTTACATTGTCGAATTTCACTGTCATGGAAGGTAAGGAACGGTGTGTGTGAGTGTGTGTTCGGGCGGGATGAGGATGAAGGTAATGATGCTGGTTTTACACCCCATCCCCAAAGTCCCAAATCGATTTGTCCGAGCGTGCAGAAGTACTACAACAGTACCAGCCGTAATTTATGGCACACCAAAGGAACACACCCCGAAGGTACGTTGAAGTAAATGGAGAATTGTAAAATGTGGTAATAAATTTAGAACTCCACAAGGCAGAGGTGGAGTGTAGCAGGCAGGTGGCAAATAGAAATTATAAATCGACTAACAAAGTGGTTGTAATAGAGAGATGATGAGTTAAAGTAAATTAGATTTTTCACAGCAACAATAGTCGAGTGCATCAAGTTCCTGTAACAATATCACTACTCAATCACTTCTTTCAAGCAAAAGGAAAAGGGTTACCCGGTTGTATAATCTCAAACAAATATTGACACTGCCATACAACCATAGGAACCATATGTTGCTTGTGTCCACAGACTCATTAAATGCGTCTCCGTTCGACGTGCTGCACTGTGCCCCGAGGATACGCTGTACGTCGTCCTTCGGAAGCGCCGTCTACCATACGTGCCATCTGCAGAACGCATTGCAACGATGCAGTGTACACTGTACAGCAGTGTTGGTTCCTTTGGCAAGGACAATTTCATTTTTCGGTAGGTTTTTCACGTACCGTTTCCGCACTCGGTTCCCAGGGCATGCGTAACGTTGCCCGTAACGCATTCCATTGCAAACGGCTGTTGGAACTGTGTTGACCCAGGTGGATAAAGGCATTCGTAGTTTCTCACGTACTGCCATGTTTGTGTGTGTGTGTCAGTGGTGCAACGATACTATTCGTGCTATTCCTTTTCCAGTTAATCAAATTTTGCGAAATCGAAACAGATGTGAACGGTATCTGGTTGGGCTTGGAATTGCCAATTGCCTTAAGGAAATGATACATTAGCTCCTGTGTATGCACTACTAAAAGCATACTTTTAACGTAACTAAAACGAATAATTTATTTAACAAAGTTTCATTCCTCATCAAACGACCTCTCCCTCTCTCTCTCTCTCGATACACCAACTTCAAATCAAAGTGATTAGACGATGTAGATGTAAAGTTTTACAAATCCAAAGCAAATATTGATCCCTCGGTACTCACCTCGGGCACCAACGGGGCTAACCCAACGTTAAGGCGCGTGCCGCCCTTAAGCTTCTCTGGGAATCTCAAACCAAACATAAGATATACAGCGAGGAAGAACCGATAGAACTTATAGCCTATCAAGACTCGGAATCAATTATGCACAAACCAATCAAAAGTACGAAGCAGTCAGCAGCCCGTAATCCAATAATTGGATGAGAAATTGATTGATTTTCCTGAACTCTGGGCACTAGAGTTCTCCACATTGTGTGTGTGTGTGTTTGTGTGTATGATGATGATGATGATGATGATGATGATGTGTGTCCGAGATAGTCCTTTCTTACGGATTAAAAAATCATCGCAATGCTAAGGAGAAGAGCATCAGAAACCACTTCCGGCTCGCATTTGCTTGCATAAAGGACAAGGAACGAACCCGCGCTTTGAAGAGGCCTCCTTGCTCATTATTCCAAGATCATACTAATGTGCTCCCCACTCCTTGCTAGCTAACGAGTCCAGCTAGGCATCGTCTTGCTAAATGTATTGCTTAAATAAACAAGATCCACACCATCTTAGGCACAATCTCATCTCAAAACCACATCGTTTTATCCTACCCCCCAAAACTACGTTAGACTCACATTCGCTCGAAGACAATTATCGGCCGAAAGGACAAGGTGTTCTTGGGGCATAAAGTTTGAATAGGTGAAACGGAGTTCTCTTCTTACGACCTGTTCCATATACAGCGCCTACCACAACTATATGGACAGTCGTTTTTCACGATTTGCGGAAAATCCACAAGAGATAGATAAAAATAGTGAATGTATGAGTTGAGCAGAATACTATTTCACATCTTCGTATTTTTTATTTTTTTCAAAAATTTTTTAACGCATTTTTACACGACTTATGACGAAAACACAAATTTACGGTCGTACCAAACTATACAGAACATCGATGGTGAAGTGGGTGGTGGGAGGAAAAAAATATCGCGCTAGGATTACATTTCTTAACTACGTATGTAACAGCAGCAAATATACAGATTCTGCAAAAACATCGTTGTTGAGCTTTTTGTGTCGCTTTTGTTTGATCGGGTCAGTTTTGAGCCGTTGTTCACGAAATTGATAAGGTTCCAGGCTGCTAGCCAGGAGCGTCGATTAGAATTGATAAATTATGAATCAATTGCAACGAGAAAGCGCACGAAAGCGAAGGACACTGCCCTGCACATCTCGTTGGGCGAGCAACCAGTGCAGTGCAGATGCAGGTTCGGTTGAGGCCCAGGCCGCCGTAAAAGTGGCTCCCCAGTGTGTGGGCTGCTCCCGAGGCTGCCTGACTAATTTACACTTTCACGGTTCACGAGGGCTCGGCGTCTGTGGCACCGTGTGATCAAGAAGCGTGCGTCTTCCCTTGTGCATCTAGCGTGAGTTAATCCTCTATCTCTCCCGAGTGCCATTAATTAAAATTTACCCTTACCTGCGGCGCTTGGAATGGGGGGGGGGGCAACTTCCGGCTGCGGTAAACGCTCTCTGCAGCAGCATTAAAGATCCACATCTGCGCTAGAGTCATCCAAGGTGGCTGCTGCTGTTGCTGCATCAAAATTCAACATTAATTTATCTTGGGACCGAGACGGCGCATCGGAAGCGTTGTCTTCCTGCCAGGTGTGAGGATGAGCTTTAAAATCTGTCTGTATTACGTCAGATGTAGCCTCACCTGTGCGATAGTATTGAAACGAGCGAGTCTTGTTAAGCTCCATATAAAAAAGGGAAAATAAAGGTAGATAATTGGAAAAAGTAACATTTCATTACTTACACTGCGCCCTTCCGGAACTCGAACAGATGAAAACAGAAACAAGCTGACTTTTCCCTTCCATCTGACCTACTTCTCGCTTCTCGCTGTCCTGAGACCTTTTTTTTTGTTTTGTTTTCCACCTCCTTGCACCGCTATAAATCAAAAGAAATCGGTAATGACAGCTCAACGTCAACGGCTCGGCAAGCACGGACCCGTCACAACCCTGTCAAAACCGGCTCCTTCCAATGTGAACTTTGTTTTGCCAACGAATTACTTTGTTGCGCTTTTCATCTTTTCCTTTCCCGCTGCCACGGTGAAGTTTTGCTCCAACCGTGTACAAGTAAAATCCAACAGACCAACCATTGTATCCACCTATTTCGTGCTCCTTTTTTCAGTAAACTCACTTTCATACTCTTTGGGAGTGAGAGAGACACACACACAAACAGGGCGAGTGCTCAAGCACACTCGAGCGGCAGAAGTGTGGCGCAACATTTTTATATTAGTTTTATTACTCCCTGCCCTTGTTTGATCCACTAGTGGCAATCAATTGCACTTGCTTCGGTGTGGTGGAAAAACCCCACCATGTAGTTTGTTCGTTCATGGCGGTGTTGGTGGTGGTGGTGCTGCTGCTTCACACTACTGTACTGTCACATTGACCAAACCATCCGACGGTTGCAACAGTATAAGCAGGCGGTGGCTCTTCCATCACGGACAAACAGTGGTTGGAATTTAATAATGTTTAGATTTATAGCAAGAGTATGGCACCAGACGGCAGAAGATGAATCTGAATTCTTGAAGTAACCAAAAAAGCAAACAATACACACACAAGCGGACGAGTAAATCCTACGTTGGGTGTAGCTTTTCATTTCACAGGTCGGTTTATTATTTTATATTTTAATAAAAACATGCTTATGAAAATCCCTTTACATGCTTTTAAATGTTGATTTATTCATTCTTCTTCTTTGGCACAACAACCGTTGTCGGTCAAGGCCTGCCTGTACCCACTAGTGAAGGTGAGCTCGGCTTTCAGTGACTTATTGTTACCATAGCAGGATAGTCAGCCCTACGATTTATTCATACTTTTCTAAAAACTGGACACACTTCACAATACGAACATGTAACAATGACTCTCCGCCAATCGCTTTTGTTTTAACAAATCCATCTAACCTCTATTTTCCATCCGGTCACTGCACCAAACACCAAACCGGAACGCACCTCTCGATGATGTTTAAATTAATTTCCCCATTATTAAAACTTTCTAATCACACATGCACACATTCCACGCAACGGTACCACCTCCTCCCGGATGGCACCTACCCCAAAGCTTGCTGACGGGTGCACTCTGCTACTCTAAAGGATGAGCCAAACCTCAAATTTACGAGGCACCAGGCCCCGCCACCAGTCAGGAAGCCGAACAGTTTTTGACATGCAGTTGCAGTTCCTTCTTGCGCCCCAAGTTCCCTTGCGTGATCCGATTTGCACACTGCGAGCGAGATGATTCGGAACCGGATGAAAGCTTTCGGTGGTAACCCGGTCGGACCGGTCGGACCGGTCGGTCGGTTCATGAGTAGGAAATAATTATAAATTATGGTCGTATTCATCGGGGTGAAAATAATGCTTCATTTTCACGGCGCAACCGTTCCGACCCTCGCATGCAATTGTCCTGCAAACGAACCCTTGGCCTTTTCGCAGCGTGTGATGTGGAAAAACTTTCACCAAACGGGTTTCATTTGGCGCTAGCGGACGGGACCAAAGCGAGCAATGTAGATTAACTTCGCATGACTGTTGACCCGATTGCAGTGGTTTTTTGGAGTGGAGGTTTTGGAAGTTGCTGTGTTGCTGGCAACGGTACGGGGTGAATGATCCCACAAAACAAACACACATACACGTGCGTACGTGTGTGTGGGCGAGCTTGATCGTTAGTGAGTGTCTAATGAGCTTTTGAATGGAGGCGCATGGTAACGGATGATTGGCAACAGACCGGCCTCAATTGATGGGGAGCGTGATGGTGATGACGATGATGAAGGGGCTATTCTTCTGCCAGTTGGTGTTTAATACGGTTAAACTTTTCCTTCACAAACCAGCGCACCACGGCTTGCACATACAAAACGTGAGGAGCGCAAGAGAGAGTTTGATGCGATAAAGCACAGAGAGAGAGAGAGAGAAGGGAGGAAACAGCCGCAAGAAGTTTCTTTCCCCCTTCGTGTGAATGGGTGCACAATTGGGTGTCGGTCATACCAACCCCATCGGTCTTACACACACACGCACAAGCCACACAACAACCTTAACCCGAACCACCTCGCCTGCTGCCTTTGACGCCGTTTGCCAAACCGACAAAATGGACACCTCCGCACCGAAACGATGAGACAAATTCGTCCTTCCGCCATGATGGATGAAAGGGCGGATGAGTGTAGGGGAGGGGAAAACTTTCTCCCTTATCACCACCACCAGACAGACTACAAATTGGATTTGGTTTGACTGTTCATCTTGCCGGGACGGCGGGTCACGGGTGTGCGCGTTTGGTTTGGAAAAAAACTCTACCCAGAATGGGTGGACGGCCCGGAACCGGAACCGACAGAAATAGATTCGTCCGTTCAAGTAGATTGCCCACATTTGCATCTATATGACGCGAAAAGTCAGTCGGTTTGTTTGGTGCCTTGAGGTGGCAGCAGCAATCAAAGTTGTTAGTTTCGAATAAAGAAGCTTGTAAGAGATAAACTGAGCGCGCATGTGAATGTCCCAGAAGGGTTTAGGTTGTTATTTGGATCATAAGCAGGTGCCACTTATTTGCAGCACGAGTCCAACAATGAGCCTAGTTATGGGTTAAGCCATTCAATAGCATTAGATCATTGCCAATGCCAATGAGTACTGCTCGTTCCCGATTGTAGCATATCACTACTGTTTTCCTGATTCTAGCCCATCACTACTTTCGCGCATCGCTACAAATTGTACGACGGGTCGTCAACCGTTTCGTCATCACGCACACCACTTATTAAACATGCAGTATAAATAAATCGGCAAAGCCAAATTCAAACTCTCTTGTCATTCAAAGCTTTGAGCAAGCAGCACGCTTCTCTCATCTGATTACCAACTCCTTGGCACACACGTGGCACAGAACTCCAAGCAATAACACCCAGCTTGGTAACAAAAAAGCACACAATCGGCTCTTAATCGGCTACAGTTCTTAAGAACATCTTTAAAAACATTCACAACGTAGGGTTCCGTACCAAAAAAGAACTAAATAGTGTTGTTTATGGAGCACCAGAGCCACTAGAAGCTCTCTCCTGTTCAATGTAAGAGCTGTAACTTACGACAAGCACACGTACAGTGTCGGACAAATCAATAGGACCACTTATCAATTTATTATTCACTTATCATATTTCTTGACTTAAAGTGAATCAATCTTTACCAAACTTTCATGAAAGCACTTTTCGGATGTTGGCTTAAAGTCTGCTTTGAAAGTTTGTTGAAAAGTTTACAAACAAAAAAGTTATTATAAGAAATGTTAAAAAAAACCCAAAAATCATGCGACAAAATAATAGGACCAGTATAGAATTTTTTTTATTTTAACCATTTATCATTATTAAATAATAGCTCCGGTTTTTAATTCGCAATGTGGCCAGGCCATACATTTGAAAAAACAACAACAATTTAAAGAAAACAACAAAACAGCCTTATCCTGGGCTAACTTGGTAGCATTTAATATTTTGTTGCATGCCCTTTGTTCCGGATGACAGCTCGCATCCTTTTAGGCATGGATTCCACCAAACTTTTACAAGTCGATGGCGGAATGCTGTACCAAGCATTCTCTATTTGCTTCCACAGTTTCTCTTTAGTTCGAGAACCTGCCGGTGGAAGCTTAGCTTTAACAATCTTCCACAGGTTCTCGATCGGATTCAGGTAGAGTAGATTCAATATGCTGTCCATCGATCACAACATTGAACGTGTGAAGCACGCGGAGTTCTTGAAGCGTTCGGAACTAAATTTGGCTGTTTGAAGCCTTGGTCGATGTTTGAACCCTTTAAAAAGTCATTCAACTCAATTAAGATCCTTATAAATCTTCTTCTTCTTCTTTGGCTCAACAACCGATGTCGGTCAAGGCCTGCCTGTACCCACTTGTGGGCTTGGCTTTCAGTGACTAATTGGTTACCCCCCATAGCAGGATAGTCAGTCCTACGTATGGCGGCACGGTCTATTTGGGGATTGAACCCATGACGGGCATATTGTTAAGTCGTGCGAGTTGACGACTGTACTATATAGACCGGCAGATCCTTATAAATATCCTTATGAAATCTTCACAATACAACTCATTAACTCATTGATTGGATGACAATTCTAGAATAAAAATCGATGTTATCTGGAATAATTGTGGTGATTCCTAGGGCATCAAAGCTCTCCAGTGATGACAACTCTTCTGTATTGAAATACCTCATCAGCACCTTCCTATACTTTCCTATAGAGCGTGTACTCAACTTTGAACATGATCCGAGTAAGTGACGCAGAGCTAAATTGGACATGTATCATCTTCTTCTCAGCTTAATGACCTACACAATCATGCCAATCTTATACAGCTTTGCTAAGCTTTCATTTATTAGTAACTCAAGTGCCAGTCCTTACTACTACCTTGTAGGAGCACGAACAGCTTTCCAATAGATCACTAGCCCGTACTAAACAGTGTCCAAAATGGCTATCAAACCAACATTCAAACATTCTTATATTGATATTCCAAAGTATCATTGTTTTATGTACTTCTATACAATATAAAACATAATCTTAAATTTCAATTTGAAACCTTAATGAACACATTTTTCGATCTGTTAACAGGAAATGCTCTCTAGCAAACAAATGAATCGCCAGATGGTAGAAGCAAAGGCTTACAGCAACTCTGCACACATTTCCTAAGGATTGAATTTCCCACATGTAAGCCCCCGTACAATAATCCATGTCTGTCAAATGTATCCTCACTCCTCCTCCGGTCGAACAGGTTACGGTGTACCATTTGGCCGGACGGTACGAAAAATGGGCGGTAAAGATAAAGAATGTAACACGAAAGATCATCCCAGGCCCGGACGGAAAACTTTTCAACCTACGCCTCCCGTGGCCTATCATCCTGCCCCTGTGGTGAGGTGCTTCTTATCACCACCTACAGTTGGAACTGGTAGAAGCATAGCCTCAAACAAAGATGATATCCACAAGCCGTTCCCCAAAGCAAACATGACTACTCCAACCGGTTTGAAATAATTTTACATACCTTTTATTACAGCCTAGCCCCGCCCTGCTTCCTTCATTGCTCCTCGCCCTTAACAGCTGTCACTCCCGCACTCGAGCGGTACTTGAAATTAGGATGCACATTTTATTGCCACATTCCGACAAATGCTTCGGCAGAATGCACCGTAGAATGTAAGGCATGTGTGGCCAGCCCTGTTTCGCACACCAGGAAGTCGACTTTTCTCGTCGTTGGTTTTATTAAATGCCCAGGCGCAATGGATTGTCTTTGCCGCAACTACCATTTCACTAACTACACCGCCGCTTCCCATCGCCACACATGCCTTTTGATTGAGTGACGGGAAGGCCGGTATGGCGGTATGGAATAGCGGGAAGAGTCCTTTTTCTTATCCTCGATTACACCACTACACACACACACACACACACACACACACACACACACACACACACACACACACACACACACATACCACTACTGTCTGTCATAAATGTCTGCAGCTCCCGCTTCCGGGGTTTCCATTTGCGAAAAAGGGGTTTTCCCTGCAGAACTGCGTTGCGAGGCAGAACGGGGAGGACAAATATGAGCCAAAGAATGTCACCAGCTTCATTTCCGAGTATCATTCCAATTCAATCCATAAAACGACCATTGTCATCTACCGTCATCTGAAGCTTCTGGGAGAGATGGGAAAGGACCTGCACGAGGCACACGAGGCAGCATGGCAAAGATGCCATTTCGCAATTGAATTTGAAATTGAGCAGTCGATTGGAAATCTACAGTCATTCCATAATCGATTTCCAATCAGAAGAGGGCTTTTTTCATAAGAAGAGGATATGTTGTGTTGTTTGATTATTGATTTTAAAACTAGTACATTATTTATACACCCATTTTTCTGTGACGACTCAAAGCAGTTGGTAGCTTCAACAACTCAATTAAATTTAAATGAAAAAAAAACTCAGCTCAGAAACTCCAAGATCCTCCCTTTTCTGCAAAATAAACAAAAAAGAAACATCTTTCCGTTTGCATACTAAAAACGCAAGACTAACGCTTGCACGCTCGGCCCATTTACGTACGCTTCACTTAACGCACCAGCTATGTCGTTACTATTACCATAAATTGTGCACTATCATCGCCGTGGTGCTCTCGCCGCTTGCCATGCTGCTTTGCACTGTGCTCGAACTTCTCTCTATTTGTTTTACCTTTTAACCATCATCCAAGCAAGCAGCTGCACGTATACACACCACTACGGCTAGGGCAGGAGCGAGCGAGAGGACACTTTCCTAGGCACCCCAATACGTCTGCGGAATTATCATCCGAAGGGTAATGCAGCTCCTCCGCCAGCAGTATGCGCCGGTAAGATGCGATGCATGGGGCAAGAATCAAGGCACGCAAGTAATTGAATTTTCCATAACTGCAGGAATGGAAATTGAATTTTTACAAGCGTGTGAGATAAATGTAAAACGATATCGAAACGATTTACTTTCAACCCCTGGGTGCTTTGCGGGGGGGAGGGGAGAGGCGATGAAGGAAGAGAATAAAGAAGGTTGGGGAAGTATTAGGTGGTGTTTTAATTTTATGAGCTTACTTACCTCAATTGTTTTATTCACCTGCAATTCGTTCACTTGTTTTCCGTTTTAATGCTCCTCTTGGGGCATTGGGCTTTGATACTTGCACGGACTTTAAGAAGGGATTTTTACGTTGCCATGGTAAGCACACTTCGTAGTCGTGTACCAAACGGTTGGTGTGGTATATTACTCGACGCGAGTTCAACTCTGTTCCTGACCCAGACCAAAACTAGCTCGGAAAATCTTTGCTATGAGTCCTGTTCATTTATTATTGACCTAAAAATACAAAATACATTCCATTACAAAAATAATATTCCACTGGAAATATGACCATCATCAAACTCTTTCCCAAGCAACACAGTGTTGTCATTCTTTTCGGTAAATCCCATCATTACAAAAACAAGCCTCCTTGGTTGGACTGAACTGTTGGGCTCTTCTTCTTCTCTTATCAGCCCAAGTCCATCTTAACGACAAGGATTTAAGAAAGGATCTTCTGCCCTTTGGGTTAGAGGTAGGTAGCTGCAGCATAATCTTTTATCTTCCCCCGGGAGCCCTAGCGCCGTGGAATGATCGAGTGGCCGGCCAAACCTACTTCTCAAGAGCATTCAATTTACGATACACGCGCAAGAATCAAGCTAGAGAAGGGTAGTGAGTGGTGTGTATCAGTAGCATCCCATCCGGTAATGGTAAACAGGTAAGGAAGCACATCGGTACCGAAAACAAAACACAAGTCGACAAAGGGGACACATAAAGTGCGTCGTGCAAAACGAGCACTGTTATTTTACATTTTAATTAAAAGATATTTATGAGCTACGTCCTTCGGAAGTCGTAACCTCGTCCCCTCTCTTCCCGCGGGTGTCTCGTTTCCTTTTAGCCTTGGCTAGTGCTGTACCGAGGTTTTGATAAAAGACTAAGTGTCTGTGTGTGTGTGTGTGTGTGTGTGTGTGTGTGTGTGTGTGTGTGTGTGTGTGTGTGTGTGTGTGTGTGTGTGTGTGTGTGTTAACAAATGCGCAATCCACAACATCACCTCCGCCAGGAGTTATCACAAAACTCAGCATCGCATTACGCTGTTACGCGTACAAAGTGTGTTGTGCAAGTGTATAAGCGGTTAAGAGCTCAGGATTCCTGCACGTCCTCGTCGTATTTCACACCACCCGCGCTCTGTATGTTTGTGTCTGTTTATTCACACTTTGGAGCATTTCAATGAAGGATGGATGGATTCACACGCTTACCCACTCATTTACAAAAAGGGAGGCACAAAGACACACCAGTCCATACTTCAAAAGCTCCAGTCAGCCACAAAAGCCTGACGTGTTGAAGCCGGGGTTAAAGATTGTTTTTGTCCCCCCTTTCGGATGCTGGAAAGCTTCCTTTGAAATAGAGATGCAGGTTTTTGGGGGTTGGGGGCTGTGTTTCTTGGGTTTCTAAGCGGGTTGAATAATTTCCACCGCACCTGCTTGCCCCCTCCCCCCCCCCCTGCTTGACAAACAAACCTCCAAATATGGGAGATGAAGACGAGAACATCAATGCCACGTCAAACTCTTTCTATCTCCCGCTCTCCGTGTCGTTTCTCTCTGCGCTGAAGATGCCGAACTTGTAATCCTTTAATTACGCGAACGAGATGTATTTGTAACGGCGCTCCGTAACGTAAGGGAGGTGTGAAATTTGCGATTGTAATTTACACCTTTGCAACAGCAGAGGCAGCAGCAACAACAACAAGGACAACAGCAAAAGCACAGCCACCAACGGAGAGGAAGATCACGATAATTAAACGCTGGCTGCGGCAAGCGCTTCTTTGCCTTTGGTACACCGTCAACTCGGTACAGTTTGCGTGATGCGTTTTATGTTAATTAAATGGAAAAGTAAACCCTGTTACATGGGTGGGTTTACATTTGGAGAAATATTCTCATTTATCTTCTCCTGTGCTGTCGTTCGCTTTCACAGCAATACTGTTTCAAAAGCACATTAGTTCAGATTTTAATGAACGGACAGTCTGACATTTATAATCCCCCCCGTTCCCACTATAACCTCTAACCAGCGCCGTGTGACGTCTCAGTGCGTTTGTTTGGTCTGGTTTTGATTGCTTTTATCCTTTCTTACGTACAAAATATGCTCCAGGACAGGGCACACATTCCTTCGTAAACAGTGTCGCAAGAGAGGGAAGGCGACGATCACTCAAACCAGCGGCGCGCTATTGCACAGACGCTTCAACTGCTCCTGAAAGGCATCTCCTGATGGCTTTAGACATTTTTATCTTTTTCTCCTAAGCCTGATACACCCACCAGGCGGTAGGGAAGGAAAAAGGAACGGCAACAATGCATTGTAAGTGCAGCTCTACCCATGAGCATGTGAGGCACGTCAGTTGACGATGACAACGACAACGACGTCGACGGACGGACGGACGAAAAACCGTTGACGATGGTGACGTTTCTCGCTCAGTGTCCATGATATTAGAGAACGTTGAGCTGACAGTTTATGTTTCGGTGAAACATGGTCTCTCTTCCATGGTGGATTTGAAAACGGTTTTTGTTGTTGCTGCTAGTGCTGCTGCTATTGTTGCGAAGGGATTGTTCTTTGCGCATTGTGTTAGCCCAGCGTTCATTGCAGAAGGGTTCAAAAGAAAGCGTTTAATACGGAGACCTTTGAGCTAGTTGTGACAGGAACGTTTGCCATACCCGCTAGTCAATTAAATGAAGTAGCTAAATAGCAAACTCGATAGTAAATTACATTGTTCCGAAGTGCATATTGCTAATCTCATCTTCATTAAAGAGTTTCAAGAGGACAATGCGGTGCACAACATTGTGTCTTTCAGCACTTTAGAGGCATTTTATGCCCTATATCAAAAAGGGTTGATAACAATCTAAATTGCCTTAATATGACTAGATTTGGTAAGTTGTTTATAAAACTGGTCTAGACAGCGTTGAAACGATTTCACATAAGTTTTTTAGAAGCAAAGTAGTAGTGTGGATGAGTATTGAACGCGAGACGGTAGTGTACAGTACACATCCATTTATCACCTAGGGCATCACCAGCTGCAGCCAATGGTACGTAGGTAAGCAACAAAAAGCTCTATTGTGTTCCCAGAGTAGCTCAAGCCCATGTTAGCATCGCATAAGATAACAACGTTTCAATTACTTGATTCTTAAATGTTCAACTACTGAAATTAATCAAAATAGCAGTTCTGCTGCGTAAGCAGAAAGACTTTTTGCAACTTTCGAACCTTTTTTTGTTATGCTCCTCCATCCATTTCACACAGAATTTGGCTGCAATTCAATCGCCCCAACCTCAAACCTGCTTACCGCACAGTGCGATCAATTGGCACTGTGAATGGCAACGATTGCGGTCAACACGCACACACACACATCCGAACATGATAGTTTTGAAATGCCATCCAGAATGGAGGCAAAAAGGTAACAGCCAACAAAAAAAAAACCCTCGAAAGCGATTTCCAAATTCATGATCCAAAAACACCAATCCAAGCACAACCACACACACACACACACTGACACAGAGAAACATTCCCATTGAGCATCATGTTATCTCAGTTGAATTGATCGCTTTATTCCTGCTGCACACGATCACAGGCCAGCCAGAGCCTCCGAGGAGAAGCGAAAACACCGAAAGCTTGTTTCAAAGCCTCGAAGGATGAGCAAGCAGTACGTTCTAGCGCGTGTGTGTGTGTGTGCAGTTAAAATAGGACTTTTTCACCACTCCAGTTCGGAACGGGGGTTGAGACCAACATCTCTCGGTTTGCCTTTTGCTGTGCACTGCTGCTGCTGCTGCTGTGGTCCACACTACTCTTGTAAATCGGTTCTCTGCACTGCTCACAGCTTCACCCGCCTGACCTGTTGGACAGTGTGCGATTCGAAAGAAGCCACACTTCCGGTCAAGTGGTTTGAACGTACCTCACCGCTACCACCACCACCACCACCAATCCAGAATGGCAGCGAGTCATAAAAGAACGACCGTGAAAACAAACGCAGACACACCGACAGAGGGTGGATCCGTTCCGGACGCATCCTAAATCTCCGCTTCATTGCACCCAATCCTCGATGAATGGTTGAGACGAAGTGGGTTTTTTTTGCTGCTTACTGCTGCTTGCACGGCGATTACGGTTGAAACACACACAATGGGACGTCCTCTGATGGGACGTTTGGGAGGTGGAACCGCCGCCGAGACAGTGCCCAGATACAGCTGCGAATAAAAACAAAATACCACTTAACGCCCACCGAAAACTGTACCGCCACCAACCACCTAATGCTTGGGCAGGACCTTTGGCTTTTTTTTTTTGGTTGTTGCTGTGGATCTGGAGCTTTCTTTGGCTGGTATTTGCCCGCTTCTTGTATTGCACGTTGCGCGTACTTAACTTTGGTTTGGAATGGGAACCCGTAACCATTTGGCAGCTGAGCTCGAAGAAGTACCACATTTGTTGTGGCATCGATCGATCGATTCTCCGTTGGAGAACTTGGTGCTTGATGCTAGCAGTTGCCAACGTTTTAATGAGTCTATTTACGGCTGCAGCATTTTATTGGCTGTGGCGTTGATGTGCTTAGCTTTTGGCACAAAGCAAGCACAAGACGAAAGCGCTAGAGGGAAAATAGGGATAATAACATTGGGATGTTATTATGTTCTGCTTTCTTGCCAAACCGTTCAGAAAATAAAGGACAAAGTGTATCATCTTCGAACAATAATTAGAGCAAAATCCTTTCCCCCCCCCCTCTCTCTCTCTCTCTCTGTCTCTCTCTCTCTACCTTTCTCTCTTTATGCTGTTATGAATTGATGGGTTTAGCATTGCGTGTTAAAAAAAAAGCTCCCCCAGCTTTAGCACGTGTACTGTTTGCGAGAAGCTTAACTTTTAATCAGTTGCTATGTTAATTTTGCAACTTCCAACAATGTCTTCGTTGTTGTTCCTACAACCAGCAAAACAAAAAGCAGTATCATGACACAAAAGAACATCTCAAGTCCATCTCATGCCGCCACGTGGCTTGTTTTTCCTCAGCAATTTCCATACAAAAAGCACTCTTGAAGTGCCTGTATCGTCCTCCCTTTGGAAATCTCTCACTCGCTCTCTCCCTCAGTAGAGTGCCATAATCCTTCAAACGCAAAATCTCGCCACCAAAAAACGAAAAACGATCCCATTAAAACGAGACTTTCTCGAACCAGCGCAAAAACGCCTTCAGGCTGGATGGATGGCGTGCGCTCTGGGGTTCTTTTTTTGTTTTTATTACACTAATGGTGGTCTCGCGCAACATCGAATGTCGCCAGTGTCTCTCGTTGCGTACGCTGGGTATTTTGTTTTACCTTTTTGCACAAAAAACATTATTTTCCCCCCGCCCGGGTGCTTGCCACCATCAGCAGTCAAGCCAGCTGGGAGAAGGAAATCGGATCGGATGCTTTTCGCTGTTTTGCATCCGAAAAACCGATGGCCTCATCATTTCTTCGGTCCGTTTGTTTTTGATGCGCAACCGACATAAGGGGGGGAGGGGGGGGTGTGGGGGAAGCACCCCAAGTGTCGTCGTAAAAAGCGATCACCGGTACAAAATATTAGAACATTCCGGGTCGATAAGACGACTAAACAGGCGACACTCGACCGAGCGGACTCGATCAAAGCGTTCAAAGTGCAGGAAATGGGACGGAAATAAGGGGGCGCTCGTGAACACACACACAAACACACACACACACACACACACACACACACACACACACACACACACACACACACACACACCGCAAGCGATGCAATATTTCGTGTTTTTCGTCGTCGTCGTCGTCACTGTCGTCGCCCGAAATCAGTCTTAAGCTGGGGCAATTTCTTGGCGGCTCTTTTATCGAAGCTAAAGCTAGTGCGGGGAGAAAATCTTCCTTCCTCGCTCAGGAGCACCGGGGGTAGTAACGGCTTGTTAATTGCCCTTTAAAACCGGGAAATTACACTTTATCGAAGCTACGTGCACACGTCGGCCGGAGTTGCGGTGCTGTGCCGTGTAAACAAGACTTTTGGGGTGGTGTAATAGGGACGATGATGGTACATTAAGCATTATGGTACAGATTGGAGGTGGTTTTCTGGACGGTGCGATTTCGAGTTTGGCACTTTGGATTCAATTTATTTGAAAATGAAATGGAAGCTTTGGACCACATGAATTGAGTGGAACGATGTTATGGGGTGGAACAAAACGACGGTTATTCTGTGTAATTGGGCATTTTTTGAATGAAAACTACTACTGAATTACCTCAATTTATGCATTTTCAATCTAAATATTTCCATACCTTGACGTTAGCATATTGAAACATGCTCTAAGGCTGAGCATCACGGGAGAAAATTCTAAAAATGATGAATATCAATTTATCAAGTGATGGGAAAAATTAATATCAGAACGGATTCGAATCTTCGAATCCCAATCCTGGATTGGTTTCGAATCTTTGAATCCCAATCTCAATCCCAATCCCAATGTGGTATAGCGTTTTATTCTAGTTTGCAATGGGGGGGGGAGGGTTTAATTAGTTAAAGCTGGAATTAGAGGTCCTTCTGTTTCACTCCAAATTATTTAACTTTGCAGTACTTACATCATAATTAGTACAGGTCCCTGAGATATGCGGACCTTTATTAAATATCAAATAAAATAATTTATTTAGTGACTATAACTTCTCATTAAATGCTACATTACATGAACATTTGCTATATTTTGACTGAAAACTGCGTGATTCGACTTCCAAAATTAGAGATACGTAGTTTCTCTCGACTCCCATTAATAGCGTATCTCGGGGACAGCCTCTAATGTCAATCGCAGTCCCAATTCCAATCGCAATCGCAATCAGATTCCCAATCTCAAACGGAATCCCAATCGCTATCACAATCGAATCACAGTGAATTGTTTCTTTAAAATGAGCTTTTTTGAGCAGCAGGCCAGAAACAATATTAATCATTGAACTTTAGTATGGTTCTCCATCTTTTGTATTGATTTTCAACGAGACGATGTCAATAAATGTTGGGAACAAAAAACAAATACGAGAAAAAGTCATGGGTGGACTCTGTAAAAGGAAAAGGAAAAAGGCTAAAATCTCAACAAAAAAAACACACGGTTTGCAAAAACTTTCAGATTAATTGCTACTTTTACTAAACGAAGTACAAACTACATAAAATCATTATTTGCGTTAAAAAAAGCAATCCAAAAAACATGCCGTTTTTACAGCATCAAAACATTAGTAAAACAATGCAACAGCAAATAAAACCATACTCACACACACACACAGTCATCGACATACAACAAACCGAATACACCACAAGCAGCAGCGAAACATGCAGCGAAAATACCTCAATAACCACCAACTCCCATGTGAGCAGTTCGCGGTCGAAAGTTCTCCGGCGGTCTAATGAAAACCACGCGTACCCTGCCGGGGACGTGGCCATTTTCACGAAACGTGCTTTTGCAGCTGAAATGCTGCACACATGCACACATTGCCACAATCTACCTACAATCCTTCTACAGTGCCGTGTCGGTTCGTGTGTGTTCGGTTCGCTTGCATGTAATACACGTTGTGCCGAAAGAGTCTTCAGAGGACAACTCCGGATCTCAAAAACCGACTACACCAACAAAGATTTAATGTTTATATCCATGATCACACCGATGATGATGATGATGATGATGATGGTGATGATGATGATGATGCTACTACTGTTGCAAACGAACCGTGCGCGCACATGAACTGTTCACATTTTACGAGCTGCTAGCCAAAAATTAATGGCATTCGTCATCAGTAGTCGTTCCCCCTTTCTTTTTTTGGTTGCGTCTCGCCTATCCGTGATGTTTTAATACTGTGTGTTTTTTTTTTGTACGGGAACTAACGGACGGGACGTTTACTCCGTAACAAAAACGCAAATAAAATAAAAGCCATTGCACATTGCACCATCCCAGTCGGAGTGTTTGGCGTGTTGCATTCATAATAATAACACCGTCCGTGGGTCGACGCTGCTGCTGCTCCTGAATCCAGGGGAGGGTCTCGGAAAAACTATAAATTTCCCTCCCATCCTGCCCTGCTTCCCTGTTTTTGGGGGAAGCAGCTTGATATGGCACACAAACGCCCAACTCGCGCTCACGGGTTTTTGGACGGGTGCGCAACGAAACATAAAATCGCATGTACACACGTATGACACAATGCAGAAAAGAAACTGTAGCGCAGTTTTGGCCCCGTTCCCTTCCCTTCTGCGTGGTGATGCTACAAAACGTGCGAGTCAACATAAAAATAAAATCCGGTTTTTTGCTTTGCTTTAGATTCGCGCGGAATAGTACCCCGATATCACTCACGTGCACCAGCACGAACAGCAGCAGAAGCAGCAATACTGTTACTATGGTACTTTGCTTACTGCTGACGTTGTATACCGGACGGCTCTAAGTGGCTTTTCCAAGGGGGGGGGGAGGATATTTTGTCCCAATTGCCAACAAAATAGCATCCGACAGCATCAGACACAGATAGACGGGGTACATGCAGGCACAACACGTCTCCAACGGCACACGTCCCTGTTCAGCTTGATCTTGGTCGATGGTCGCCCTCCGTCCGCCTTCAACACAAAATATGATAGATACTCGGCAACCATTGGGCTGGGTGGGCTATTATGCAGTGACTGTTGGGCCACCGTTTTTGTACACTCAAAAGTACAGCGAAAAAGTACCAAAGTGGGCGCCCCCCTCGATCCGAAATCAACTGCTGCAATAAAAGCTGCAATGAAAAATATTGCAAACGGACAGACAGGACACCCACAAACACAACAGGCAAGCCATTTTGGGATTACTGGCTGTGGCGCTTTTTTTTTTTTGGTTATTATTCTTCGGGCGCGATAAAGTCGAGCAATACACATACACACACACACGCGCAGGCTCCAGTTGTTCCACACAATATCGACTCGACTCCACTCAATTGATTAGGCTGTTTTTTGTTGCTGTTGTTGAACCTGAAAGTTTAGCTTTTGTTTCTGTCCGATTTAGTGGTGGGCACCACACTAAAACCAAATGACCGTACATCAACGCACTAAATCATTCTGTCCGGCGTGTTGCTGGCTTTATCGCACCATAAGTCACACAACAGCAGCGGTACAATGCATTATTTGCAGCGGGGTGTACACCAAGCGGGATGTTCATTGTAATTGCTGCATCCGTTTTGAGTGTTACTGTTTTGGTGATTTATAGTTTTGTAGTGTTGCTAGACACAGGGACGATTTAAAGCACTGAAATAGGATGTTTTTTGTTTATCTTAAATCACTTTAAACGATTTTGTAGATGCATTACTAAACCATCAACTGTAACGTTGAAATCCGTTGTTAATAACACACCATGGAGCCAATTTTACACCTTTTTTGTTATCTTTCACTCACTATCACCTGCCCATGGCACTCAAATACACACACCCATGCAGTGTATGAAATTTGATGCTTTCAATTAAAATCAAACGCTCCCGAAATCGCAGCTTCTACTTTCCAGAACCACACCAGGGCCGGGGGCATTTTATTTCCCATCAGATTTGATTTTTGTTGTTGCTCCATTATTTATCCGCTTAATGCTGCGAAAAAGCAAAAAAAAAGGAAAAAAAACACCCAATCAATTCATCAGCTTTTTGTAAGCTTTTGCTTTGTTTTTGGTGCGAGTTTTTGCTTGGGTGGTTGAAGGTGGCTTTCAAAAGTGGGAAAAGCACATGAAACGCTGCCGGCTAATGGATGCGCCTGGTGGTTTGTAGAATAAAAACAAAAGAATCCGATTGAGGCGGAAAATGTAACGTACATGGAAAAGTAATTACATCAAACAATACTTTGAGTTATTTTCTTTTTTCATATTTGCTATTTTGGAGGCTGGCATTATTTGCTCGAACAAAAAAAAAAGAGTAATGCTACTGGGGCTGTGTCCCGAACCCGACAGCGTAAGGTAATGATTAAAACGAAAGCTTTTAATAAAAATGTAGCACAACACAAGACAGAAGCAAACTTACAGCCGTTAGAAGTTCAACTTCAAAGTTCCACCCCGTAGCACAATCACACAAAAACTAATAAAAGATTACCTTCATTTAAGCAACGTTGCTTTCGTTTCATCCAAACCAAACCAAAAAAAAAAAAGAATACCGAAACGGAAGGAAAACTTTAACCATCCTTTAGAACAATTTCCAGAACGCTTCCGGCAGTTTGACCGTTTGCTAGTAGGAAATAAAATTGCTTTGCAAAACTTACCGGCATAAGGCATTCGTCGAATTGTAGTCGCTTTGAAGTTTACTTGACAATTTACATTTGGATGATGAAAGTAGAATTCTTTCAGGCTACTCTTGCATTCTTGCAGAGTTGAGTTTCCTCTCAACTAGGGGAAATAAATCTACAATAAAGCGACAAAAATGTGACGAGCATAAATAAAAACAGTCAACACAAGTAAATGCTGCAGAGCTTACGCAAACACCGCAAAGCATTGCCAATGCACAAAGCCTACTATGAAGCCAGCTGATGCATGTGTGCCGTAGCTTAGCAACACCGCCAAACAGCCTCGTACATCATAACGTGCACACTGGAAATCAAAACATCGGAAGCGACCGACTGTGCATATCAAACGATTTGTGGCACACTGAGTGCAGAGACCTTTGATTTGTTAACGCTAACCGGGGGGGGGGGCACCGTTACGTGCTGGAATCCATTGTCCAATGGAGACACTCTTTGCCTCGGACCTCGGTCGGTAAGAACGTTCTCTTATGCCACATCCAGGTCGAAAGAACAAAACCCGTTCGCTTGAAGGCCTTCCATAGATGTCTAGGTGCTCAGGTGCCCTCAGAAGCTTTCCCACAAGGAAGCCCGCATATGACCCGCAACACGTTTATGCCAGACACGTTCAAACCGTCTCAGAGCGTCAAGTGATTTATTGTGCCCACCGCCGAAAACGATGGTCGCGTTCTTGGGCAATCTCACGTGAGACACACGTGGGAAATACGTGGTCGTAGAGGCCTTGTCCTACCTTCCGGTATACAACAAGCGATGCTGCATTTAACCGCACAGTACCCCTTGGTTCCAAATAAATCAGAATATTGCTGCGGACATTACGATGGATTTTGAGATCTTAAACGCTACCTTGCCTGCGGGGCCATTCAACCATTTCTACAGGCGCCTCTCTCTCTCTCTCTCTCTCTCTCTCTCTCATCGATGTTCTTAAGTGATAACGCTTTACCTCGCCCTTGAAAGAAGCAGCAAAAGCGGCTTCATCAATCAACGCCCGCCAGCATTAAATGTGACAAACGAAAACAACTACCATCATCAAGCCCATCGTCGTCCCCACTTAATAGCGCACGCTGAAGCGCTCACTTTCCATTCGGCTTTGCATCTTCGGCTATCAAAAGATGAAAACCCCGGGCGCAATGCTGGAAAGAAGATAATTTATTACCCTCCCTCGGCAAACAAACCAATTAAATTACGCCCGACACCGACCGAAAAGCGGTAGTATGTTGTTTTTTTTGCCAACTAAAATCATTACCCTCCGTACCCCTCGCAAAGTGACATTGAATTTGCCTGGGTACTCCCGATGAAACGATTAATTTTCCTTTGAGCACGCCCTCCCACGGGGTGACCACTTCCGAGCAGTCGCTTGATGACCTTCAAATTTCGTATCGACATCATCAAGCTAGCGAAAAATGCGTTCGTTGACAAGAAGAGACAGTTGTAGTAGCCATAGGGACAAGCATGGGAGAAGACCTTTCTCCTACCAATCTCTTTAACAAAGACGAATCGCTTTAACCAAGAGAGAAAGAGCGTCAGAGTGAGAAGGATGGGTTGGTATTTTGGAATTAATTTCATCACCTCATAGACACATCGTCGCGAGGCACGTTCAATCAATTCCAGCAAACGCCCCCCACCGTCTGTCAATGTTCAATCCACTAAAATCAACAGCATCGTTAGCTTTTCCCGGAGCAGGAAGGGGATCCTGCCACGTGCCAACGAGTAGTAAACGAGTGGCGCTTCTTGTGGCGGTGATGTTTTTTCACTGCTGCTTTTGGGTCGGTCACTACTTTCTTCCGTCGGTTTCCATTCAGCAGGCGGGAGCAGTGGCGGGTGGTTGAAGATTTATGACTCAATCAATTGAAAGTGTCTTCAGCTACGATGAGGGATTGGAAGCGTGCCGAAAGGAATCGGTCACCGCGCAGCTCTAGAGTTGGGTGAGTGTGGTGATAAAAAAAAACGGGGGAAACTTCTTGTCAATACTTTCCCGCGAGCTATCAACTACGCGAGCTTTGCTAGTTCCGGTTTCGGTGTTATTGTTTATCTTCTCTTCTTCAATGAAACCGATACACCCACAAGATGCGGAGTGAGTTCAAGGTTTCTTCATCTAATGTGTCTTTGTTTCGACTTTGGACAGCTGGTTTATTTTGCTTCACAGCGTTTTCATCGTTGCATCGTATCTTCCGAGGTCCAAGTTCCGATAAGCAACAGCAGCTAGAGCAGCTTTTCGTTCACCTTATCGATCATGGGGAAGGTGATTGGGGAAAAGAAGCGTACCAGAAAACTACGAAACATTGCGATACAACACCACGAGCCACTTCCGCATTGAAAAACTATAAAAAACCAAAGCTTTCCTTGCGTAGTACACACACACACACACTCACAGAACAACGATGTCACGGGAAACGGTTCCGAAAATCGAATTGAGACGTACCGTTATTATAGTGTGTATGTCTGCAATCTCAGAGCAACGAAGGAGGAGCAAAGCATTACCAAAGGTTACAGCCACGGCACACAACACAACACAGCACGGGAAGTGCACACGCTTGCACAAGACGATATCATCATTCGATAAACAGCGTTCCGATAATGGAAGCATTTCGATACAGGGATCCTCCATCCTTTCCTATAGATAGAGACGGCGTACTTGCGGACAGGCGACAAACCATCTCCTCCTGCCGCGGCAGTAAACCCCACGGAAACTCTCATTATGTTGGTCACTTCTTTTCCGGTCTTACTTATCGGGGGTTTTCCATCTCGCTGTCCTCGCTGCAACACTAGTGTGCCACTATATAAAACACTACCATAAGCTGTACGTCCCGAGGATCTGAACCTCTCCCCAGGTGACATTATCCCGACAGTTTTAGAATGGAACAATAAAGTAGGGTTGAACTATTGCTCTCTCTCTCTCTTTCTCTTGTCCCTATCCTTACCGGACATTGTATTCACCCGGGAGGACATCGGATGGTGTGCTACAGATTGTGATAAAAAGTAATGCTTCTGAACCGTTCCGGATGAAAACTTTGTAAACAATCGGCTACGGTTAAAGTAAACTGGCCACTCACACGGTTCAAAATGGATGATTGATTCAGTAAATCTTTCACTGGGTTTCGATTTATAGTGAATTGCAACATTTGGCACGAATGATAAACACTTTGTTAACTGGTTTTCTAATTTAATAATGAATATTACTACATGGTGACTGATGCGAATAATCAAACTGTCTATTTAAACATCATGTCTTTTTCAACTGTCACATTTGACATTTGGTTCCAGTGCTGCATAATATCTTGAGCATCAGGAGATTTTCACCAATGAAAACCAAGGTCCTTGAAAGAGAACAGGTCGAAGCGTTTAGAGTAAATTGACAGAAAGCCATGGGAAAATTTTGACAGTTAAAGTGAACATTGTTTATGT
>KB667888.1:494756-553683 GCA_000349065.1 Anopheles quadriannulatus | reverse complement strand
ACATAAACAATGTTCACTTTAACTGTCAAAATTTTCCCATGGCTTTCTGTCAATTTACTCTAAACGCTTCGACCTGTTCTCTTTCAAGGACCTTGCTCTGACTGACAAGCTTAGCTTAATGCCGGGCGCAAGCATAATCATGTTTTTTTCTGACTGTGAGCAGTGCTACCAAATGCCACTGTTTCAGTCACCAACACTCATGACTGAAACGAAGCTCATATCAGCTCACATACGCAACTGGGATGATCAGTGACGTGGCTCAAACAGTTGGAGAATCAATCACAAGCTTGGTGAAATTTTGATTAGCACCCAACTCTTGGTCACTCACTTGGTCGTGACATTTTTGTTTTCGATAATCACGACATTCTTGGAATATAGTTGGCGTGAGGGCTCAAGTAACAAAATGAGCATGCTTTCTCCCTCTGTCTGTTTTGCATATCTGTCGGGTCTGTTGGGTGTTTCTTAGAACCATTCGCAAGCACCAAGCATGTCTCCCATGACCATCGCGATGATCACCGACTGAAAATGTCGTGACCAAGTGACTGACCAAGAGTTGATTGCACACAATGTCACCAAGCATGTGATGGTCACAGCAACTGTTTGAGGCTCGCCTCTTACCATCACAGTAAAGCTCGTGACGCTGACATAATTTCGTTACAGTCGGAATTTGTCATGACTATGTCAGTGACATTTTGCACAACTGATCACAGTAAAAAAAAAGTCATGACATAGTGACTGGCCAAGCGATGGTCGCAAAAATGTCATGAAACATATATTGATCACACCAATCGTTTTGAGTATCACCTTTGATTATCACAATTGAGTATTTTTTGGATTTAGGGTTTGAGTATCACCTCTGATTATCACAATTGAGTACGTGACGCTGATATGGATTTTGTTTCAGTCAGATTTTTTATGACATTTACAGTGACATTTTGCAGCACTGTTTGGTTCTATGGAGGAGAGCTTTCCAACAATTACGGCCGCTTTGTGATAGATTCTGGAGCTTTTATTGCTTATGTTTTCAGGCATAATTTACATTCTGAAAATAATTTCAATTTATTCAAAAGTATTTTCCTCATGTTCTTCCCTACAATATACAAATGCACTTTCCGAAGCTCTCCGAAAGCCTGAAGAACTATTTAAGGATACTCGCTTAGATATCCTGATTTATGGCCATACTTCTAAACAGTTTGAACCTAAAAACAGTCAAGCTCCAAAAATATATCCTCCCAAGCACCATCTTTTACCCAATCCAAATCCTTCCATTTCTAGCCGTTCTGCATTTCAACTCCGCAAACCTTGATCCACCGCATTTGCCGGAAATAATCCCCGTCACAGCCACAAACGAAAGAAAATTGACAAATAATAACCCTACACCCTGCAGCACAGTCCCATGGCTATGAATAGAAGCAAAACCCCCCGATGCATTTCCCAGCGTAACGAACGAACCGCCAAAGGAAGCATCATCACCAGCGAGGTCCCGGAAGCGCCTCCGGATTGCGGTTGAATCTTGGGTAGAACGGATCCGCGAGTCAAATAATATGCCTGCGCCACCGTCGTTCGTTTGCAGCAGCCCCAAAAAGGTACGGTAGTAGCGCATTCAATAGCGCTGCATTTCGATATCCTCTCGCTGGCAGAAACAACGACAAATGGCAATCGCCGTACGGCGGATGTGGTGATTCGGCAGCAGCGTTCCCATAGGGTTTAGGAGACACTTTTTCCGGTACAAAACAAATCGCACAAATGCACTCTTTGGAGATTGGATGTCGAATTTGCTCCGAACCTTCCGCTCGTTTCATAGTGTGGTAGATGATATTTGAATATTTTTTATCATTTTTAATGTAATTGCATTAAATTTTGTTAACATTCGAGTAAGGCTACTGTACGCCTGAAGCTATGCAAATATAATTGAGCTCCATTTGTACGCTTCCTACGCTTAATTTCTAAGCTTATTTCTACGCTACACATACAGTCAGTCCAAAAAGTATTCGTCTAGCTGAATATTTTGCAGAAAAAGGCAAATTATGGCCGCAATAGGCATGCGTCGGTAAAAGTAATGATGAGGTTTGATAAAGGGACTATCATTACACAAGTACTGTTAAAAAATAAGCATTTAAATAGTGCAATAACAACAAATCAATAAAAAAAAACTAAAAAAAAGTAGCCTGATTCAAAGGCAAAAAGAATTCGTCTATCCGGCTTTTGGCGTAATATGTGTAAGAAAACAAAGGCTATGGTATCAAAAAAATGTCTTGATCTTGTTTCTTATTGCATTTATGACTATTATTGACTACTTGAAATGGGCGTATTTTGACCCACTCATCCTACAAGACTTGTTACATTAATGTTATTAATGTTTGGTAGAAATATTGAATTTCCGACACACGTGGGCAAGTTCCTTTGGAAAAATGGCAACTAATATTGTATTGAGAGTCTTCTAAATTATTTTCATCAGTTTAGTTTCAGCTGGTTTTGTGTTTTGGGCAAATGACAATGCTCTGTATATCCTCCCGCTCGACAGACCTTAAAATATGTGGTACTTTTTAAGTACAATTACTCAGAACTGACACCCAAAAGACTTAAAAACTGTAAGAATATATTTCCTCATCTCGTTTCCTATCAAATTGAATCATTTTTCTAACTCACCTTTTCTCACTGAGCCCTAGTATCATGACAACATGGTGCTACCGTTACACGAGATTTTGCTGCTGCATCATAGTAGACTGTTTTCGCTACAGTATTCCGTATGACCTTGACGAGTTAGACTTGTTTTAATATGTAAGTAGAGCCTAATTTGAAATGATTTTTTGAATTACTTGAAGCTGCTTACCAAGATTTGGCCACTTTCTGGGTATTTTCTTCTTCTCCTTCTTTGGCTCAACAACCGTTGCCGGCCAAGGCCTGCCTGTACCACATGTGGGCTTGGCTTTCAGTGACTAATTGATTTCCTCCCCATAGCAGGACAGTCAGTCCTACGTATGGCGGCACGGTCTATTTGGGGATTGAACTCATGACGGGCATGTTGTTAAGTCCTACGAGTTGACGACTGTACTACGAGACCGGCACTTTCTGGATATAGTATTATTCAAACAAAACATTTGTTTAACAACTCACTCATTCAAGCCATAACATGACCAGCTACAATGCAATGCAGCATGACCCATCAACCAAATGTGATCCATAACTTTTCCTGCTCTCATTGGCCATCATAAAATTCACTGATTCCTGAGTAATGTTTGATTTATTGGACATTTAACCGCTTCTTTCGTTAGATTAACCGTCAAGGATGGCTGCTTACATGGCCGCTTGTCACATAATTAGTGTCAGAAAAATGGCCAAACGCTAATGAAATGAACGAATGAGCCCTTCCACATGCCTTGTAACCTACAAAAATGGGTAGGACAGGTTATGCATAGGATTAAGATACAATTTTCGCCATCATGTTCCATTCCTTCACCTTTCCCTCCTTTAGTGCCTCTCTGACCGCTTGAAGTGCAATTGAAACAACAGAAATGCATTGATTTAGAAGGAAATCATTAGCAGATTGATAATAATAAATTTAATTCACGTCGACGTAGTGTGTGTCCAGCGTAAATGATTAAATGAAATGAAATGAAAAGCTAGTTGGACGAATACTTTTTGCGCGCCTATCAAACGATTTTTTTTAGTTTTTTTACGTATTTTGGTTGTTATTGCACTATTTAAATGCTTATTTTAAGCAATACGTGTGTATTAATAGTCCCTTTATCGAACCTAACCATTACTTTTACCGTCCCATGCCTATTTCGGCCATAATTTGCCTATTTCTGTAAAATATTCAACTAAACGAATAATTTTTGGAGTGACTGTATGCTGCCGGAAATGATTTATCGACTAGAGGTATCAGTTACTGGATTGGATTGGATACAATATCGGTTCCAACATCGGAACAGGTTCGCAATTCGTTCCGTTGCGGGACAGTTCCACGAACGGCTTAAAATCGGGATCTGTTCCAGTACCGGTACGACTTCAGTTGCTCAAGTTCAGCATGCAAGTTCAGCTTTAGTTTCAGAACCGATAGGAGGCCAGTATTGGGCCCAGAAGCGCTATGGGTTCAATATCAGTTCCTGGACCGCATTGCCTCGAGACTCTTACCTCTAGTAACGACTTGACTTTGCTTGATAATACCAACTGATGCCATTAAGTAGAAGCATTTTACGCGTGCCCTAGAGGGACTTTCATCAAGTGTAAAATGTATAATGTGGAATTTAACGCACAAAATGTTATTACATGCTTTGAAAATCTGTAACATCACCCCCGAAAAGCTTAAATTGTAATGCAAGTCAGGGGGAAGCATCAATAAAAGAGTTATGATGCCCTCGTTACCTTTTTACCTGTTCTTATCTAGCCCTTAAAATGAGTGCTTTAAAAGACCCCTTTAAAACCATTCCCTCTCTCTCTCTCTCTCTCTCTCTCTATCGCTCCTCCTCTCTCCCCTTCAACGCGAATAAAACAGATGTTAAACATTTTATATCGCACATTTTATTGGCATTCATCATTTTGTTTGTTGCTTTTGCGACCTCTGACCTCTGCATCCATAAATCTTCTCCATCGTCCCTTAATTTCCTAATCAATCAATACGATAATTACCAATACTTACACCAATACTTTATTGCGGGTGTGAACTTCCGGAACGACCCAAGCAGTAAATTGTTACAACAAATCTCCAATAATTATCAGGTGTAAATCGTAAATCTCATTCAACACATTTCTTCAATCGAACGTTGCTCTCCATTTTTACGACGCTTTCAAAAATTGAACTTAAAAGTGCCAAAAAAAAACCATTCTGAGAATAGCATTTTATGGCCCACCTCGTCCCGCTGTGCAAGAAAAAACAACCCAAGGATATACTATAAAAAGAAAAGCTACACAGATTTTACACACTCTCCACACCATTCCGAATCGATCATCGCCATGGCAGGCATTCCACCAAAGCAGGCAAACACTATACAAGCACATATATAGCTTCCAGGATTTGTATCGATTTCACGTAATCGGTTGCAATCTTCCGTGCGCTGATTTAATGGAATCCATCCATGGGAAATACGAGGAAACAAAAAGAGTTTTCCATCCCCCCCAAAGGGCACCAACAACTCGAAGCAGAGGCCTTTGCAGGACGTTCGAGTGAATGTCGACTCCATCAAAAAGGGAAAGATTATTTTCATGCCACAGCATGGATGCACCGATGTAAACTATCCATGCTATAGGAAACGCTGTTATAAAAGCTTTGGAGCTTTGGAGCTTTTAGTATTTGCTATCCAACGTTTAAACATTGCAGAGCATGGTGTGCACACGAGCACACCTTGCCAGCTATTTGTTAGGAAGATAAACACAAATATTTTGCAATTTTCCTCCATTTTTCTATAGCAACCCTCGCAGCACTTTCAAACTAAGTAAAAGCTCAATATTTTTGACACAATGCACAAAGCTTTTTGTTAAAAAAAATGTAAATTAAACCACAAACACAAACAGGCATCTCGATCATCAAGCAGGGCGCAAATGACTTCTCGGCGCGTTCTGGTTGAACTTTGCATCACAACAAAAAAGTATAATGTTTGGCCAAAAAAAACCCCTTCACAAATGGGTAGAAAGTGGGAGTCAAAAAAGTGGTCTCCTTATTAAAGATGGACGGGGTGTCGCGCATAAAAAAGGCTAAATTGGGAGAGAGAGAGAGAGAGAGAGAGAGAGAGAGAGAGAGAGAGAGAGAGAAAGTAAAAAAGGGAACCAATCCGTTTGGTTAAGATTCTAAAATTTAATTAAAACTATAGCGAAAGTAGGTTCTGCTCAATTCCTGGGAGAAAAAGGAGGGACCGGGAGAAGAAAAAAAAACCCTAAACCTTATCGAACCGGAAACAAAAATCACACAATCACCTTTTTTAACTTGATTAGGAAAAACGGAAAGAAAAAAGGGAATACAGAACATTCAAAGATCATTACCATGACAACCGCTTGTTCCGCGAGTGGCCAACAAAAAAGTAGGCCGAGAAAAAAAGCACAACAGGATAAGTTTTTCTGCGGCCGGTTCTACGCGAAACAACTCAAATAGACATTTTACTTGTATTCTTTGCCTTTATTTCTCTCCTTGTACATTGTAAAGCCTTTTTCATAAAAGAGACTTTTGCGCTCCGTGACTATCACTAGCTGTTCAACATTTACGTGCACTTACGGAATAAGTTGATTCACTTGAAACGCTCTGAAAGCTTTTGCCGCACTTTTGCCACACTTAGCCGCGCAATAGCGTCGCATCGGATTAAGGTTGCGGCCTTATCCTTCATTTCCATCATCATTATCATCATGATCGTTCATGACCGCATTCGGGCGCATTCCTTAAACCCCGGTTTATTATCGACACTATACCATTGGCAAGAAAAGAAGAAGCAAGAAAAAACGGGACGAATGCGCTCCCACAAAGCCTCCCAAATCGGTCCAAGCAATCGTTAAAATGGGTGGTAAACGGTTTATGTCTTCAGTTCGTAAATTTGCCAACCATGTAATGGTGGCCCCGTGCCATAGTTTGTTGTTGGTGCAGACCGTATTGATTTCTTTGTGTTTTGTGTTTTTTTTTCTTTTCTCGTATACAACCCCGTATGCATACAGTGGAAAATTATCGCCCCTCAATTTGGCCCGTGTTGTTTGGTACAAAGGGACAATTGAGCAACACCACCATAGAAAACTCGTAAGTGACATTCACTTCCCGACCCGTTCCCTATTTTTTGTATTATTTGACGATTTGGTCCCCTATTTGGACCCCTATTATCTTAGAATTCCTTCGTCGACTCGGTGCGATCGTCTTCAGTGCATTATTTGGCTTTCTGCCTTCCGGGAACTAGTTGGCACGGTAATCCCTGCAAACCTTTTCGGTCCCCTGTCCCTACACCGACCGACCGACGGAGCAATAAAACATTTCGGTCGGATTCGGTGGTTTGAATGTGTGTGTTAGGATAGGGTTTTTCACGAGAAGCTATACCGCGTGCCCACTTTCCCTCCCTCACATCGCACGTCATATTAGAACGGCGGTAAAGGAAAAAGAGCGAGAAAAAGGGTCGTAAAGCCAGCGGGAAGTAAAAAGGTAAGCAGCGCTGTAGAGAATGACCGGAAAAAGCGCTTCACACACACACACACACACGTTGGACCGAAGCATACGTTTTTCTTTTCATTTCTATTGTGGGGTTAGTAGTAGGGAGAAGTAGTGGTAGTCGTTGGCATTTGTTGGCATCGTAGGTAGTGGAAAAACAGGGGCCGAACCCGGCCAGAAGCAACAGGGATGATTATTTGCCGTTTGGGCGGGCTCTTTTATTGTTATTTTGCCACTGCCTCGCTCATGAAAAGCTTTCTGGTGCACCGAAACAATCCCTGAACGTTTGGTATTGTACGGTGTAAGCTATTGGGCTTTCTTAAGTTGTCTGTGGGGGTTTACTATTTGTCTTTTTACAGAAGGATTTAAAACAATAATTTCTGCTTGTGGCCTTGAATGCTTGAATGGTGGCCATTCAAAACGGGCTAAAGCTTTTAAATTAATTACTAGAAACTGTATGTAAACATAATTTGATCTACGAACAATAGTTTTTATCGTACAATTTTAACAACTTTCTTTAATTTTATGAACAAAAAATACTCAAATTGATTTTAACGGTTTTGATTTGAATTTTTCAAAGCGCTCCGTGAAATGTTTCACACATGTTGAAATATTTCAATGAAGCCTCGAAAACTAAAGATCAACTGTGGTAATTTAGAACATAAGAGTAGTGATGTGCACTCAAGAGCACTCCCACAGTTCCGAACCGACGCGAGCTATCTTTAGTTCGATTCCGGAATAGTACAGAGCTTTCCATAGTCAGTTAGTACCGGAATCGATTGAATTTTGAGATAAGTGTCTGACTCGCCCGGATCGGTCTCTCTACTCCGCTGGTGAATTGGTTCAGGTCCTATATCTCTGAACGTAGCTACTACGTACAAATCGATGGTGTCTCCTCTAACGTTTTCGAGAGTTCATCTGGCGTCCCTCAGGGCAGCAACTTGGGACCACTGCTGTTCTCGCTTTTTATTAACGACGTCACACTGGCCATTACGGAAGCAGATTGTCTGCTTTATGCGGATGATGTTAGGCTGTTTCGTATCGTACGGAACACTTCCGACTCTCTTTCTCTGCAAAGATCGATTGATGTTTTCTCTGACTGGTGTATCAACAACGACCTGCTAATTTCTGTTGATAAGTGTACGTCAATGTCTTTCTTTAGAATAGCTAGTCCGATAAGGTATATCTATAGCATATCAGGGACACAACTACCGCGGTGCAATATGGTCAGGGATTTAGGAGTCACCCTGGATCGCAAACTAGATTTCCGACAACATTACTGTGATATTTTAGACAAAGCTAACAAAATGCTAGGATTTATTCGTCGACATTCGAGAGAACTCAATGACCCACACTGCCTGTTAACTCTGTATAAGTCCTATGTTCGTTCCATCCTTGAGTTTAGTTCTACAGTTTGGTGTCCGTTCTCTAGTGTTTGATCCAATAGAATAGAAGCTGTTCAAAAGAGAGTTACTCATATTGTCCTACACTTCACTCCGTGGCGTAATGTAACCCCTCGTCCATCGTATCATACTCGTTGTTTGTTGTTTGGTCTGGACACACTTGCTAGGAGACGTGATAATGCCCAATGTACGTTTTTGTCCAAACTTATTGTCGGTGAGATAGATTCGCCAGAACTACTGGCTAGAGTCAACATAAATGTCCCTCCTAGAGTGTTCCGTAACTACAGACTAATAAGAACTGACCTTACAAGACGTGCATACAGCGAGAACGACCCAATGACTGCGATGGCCCGTAAGTTTAATCAGCGTTACATTTTATTTGACTGGCACCTACCTACAAGATTCTGTTGATCCGTCTTGTCATTGTACACTGCGTTAGTTATTTAAGTTCTAGTTTTAATTCAGTGATAAGGCCGCTTGTTTGGCCAATCACTTAATACAATAAACAATACAACAATACAGCAATACTTTATAATGATTTCCTCGTTTTCGCCGATCAGCCGGCTCTGAGGAGCTCCGACTCCGAATAATTCCAAACGGTCCCGAATATTGCTGATCGAACCTATTTTCTTCAGTGATCAAAGTCAATCACTACACTGCACTACACTACACTGTACCATCTGCCATTTCTGCACACGTACTTTATTTTAGACTAAATTAAATCAACAACTAGGCCGGTCAGTAAACGTTCTTAGCTTGAATGTAAGATTAAGTGCTTAATTTGACGCACGTATTACAAAAAAAACTCATTTTCTTCATTTCTGTACAGTGTTTGACAATTTATTCAGTTTACTTTCTTTACAATTAGATTATCCTTCGACCTCTCATACACTTTGGCTTACTTCCTATCCTTCTATGCTACGATTTACATTTCACTGGCATTACGTTTGTCTCGAAATTATGCTCCGAAGCATTATTTACAGCAGTTTTAGGGCGCTTCGCTTTAAGCCCATCGACGCAGAATCGACCCATCGACCCTACTCCCTTCGCTATTTACAGAACACCCCATCACCGATCAAGGCGAACGCAAAGTGTCGACAGCAACTCCGATTACAACCGATCACAAAGTGATCCTCCCGAAAATCTACAGCATCCCGCGAAACTTCCCACGGGTGCTGGCGCACGCGAACGCCTCCGGTGGAGAAGCAAGTGCTGCCGACGAAACGGTGCTCGACCGCACCCTTACTGCACCGCGTACATATCATTTGCGTGATAACCGTGCGCAGGCCCATAATTGGCCACATTAAACAGCCGCTGATAGCTGCCATCCATCTGGTCCGGTGTGACCGGCAGCACCGACATCATCAGATCACTGTAATAGAAGGAAGAAAAAAGAAACAGACGAACAGAATGAGTAAAAGAAAGTGAAACATACGGATTGAAATAACATTTGATCGGTTTTGCAAACGCAACACAAACGAAACGATGCCGGGATTTGAAATGGTAAATGGAAATGGTGCACCACGGTTACAGGTTGTTGCAGTTTCTCACATCCTTCGATCGATCAATGTAGTCGTGGGGAATCAACACGTCGAAGATCCCCTAAAACACCAGGTCAACGATCGCAGGCGCGCGCGATCTTCAAGCTCACTCCATAATTAGGCAAACCATTAGGCATTGAAGGCTTGAACACTTTGAGGATCAAGGTAGCACTTTTGCATCTTAATTTCGGCTAATGCGATGCCGCAGGGAGTGTTTTTCGTATGCACTCCAGAGGGAAATTACGCATTAAGGCAATGGTAAAGACTGCATCCGAACACACTCGGGCACCATTATCGTACGCTTTTGTGGAAAACCAGTCAAATATGATGCTTGGTTCTCCCAATTAATACGCTACAAGTCCTTCCAGAAGGGTGTTCTAGCTCGAACAACAGCTTCATTTATCTCTCTTTTTGTAAAAAACACATAAAACATTTTCCAACTTCCAAAAAAAGCAGATTACTTCACGCCTTTTTTCCAATCCCAAACCGTTGCATCGTTAATGAGCAACAAGCGAGGCCAGCAAATTCCAGCAAAGCAATATCCTTGACGTCATAATTTATCACCCCTTGACATGGTTGTCCCTCCGCAGCATCCTAAGGGTACCAGGGTCGGCCCAAGCCAGCGACAAAAAGGATCACCAGCTACGAGGCTCCTTTCGGGAATTAGTCCAGCTTGGGTTGAG
Source organism: Anopheles quadriannulatus (assembly GCA_000349065.1). Taxonomy (NCBI): domain Eukaryota; kingdom Metazoa; phylum Arthropoda; class Insecta; order Diptera; family Culicidae; genus Anopheles; species Anopheles quadriannulatus. Next base: position 542,939 of record KB667888.1, on the reverse strand, counting down.
AGTGAAAACATGTGTTTTTTCGTAGGGTCCTTTTATGCCTAAGCATCTTCATGGTCTCGAATCCCAATGCTGAACATGCAATGTCCAGTTTTTCCTCAAACAGATGAAACGTTGAATAATGTTGCGAAATGTCCAATAGTTTCGTTTCCGGGAGTTACTACCGGGGCATCAAGTTACCAACCAAGTCGTCTGTAGGCCAAAAAAAACTGTCCGAATCCTTCCAACAAACCCACACACATGTTGCACCGACAAACGCACACACACACACACACAATCAAAGACACTTACGGTCGGCTGCTCTGAGGCGTTCGGTCCCGCTGCCGCCGGTTCTTGAACCAGTTGGACACTTGCGTCAGCGTTAGGCCCGTCTTCTTCGCCAGCGTTTTCTTCTCGTCCGGCGTCGGGTAACGGTTGCGGGTGTAGCAGTCCTTCAGCGCGTTTCGGCTCTTCTCCTTAAAGCAGTACACCGTCTCCTCCCCGTCCCAGATCGTTTTCGGCAGCGGGTACTTCTTGCGCAACCGATACTTGTCCACCGCGCCGAGCGGTCGGCCCCGGACCTTTTCCGCCTCGCGGTAGTGCGCCTTGAACCAGAGCGCTTGCAGATCGGCATGGTACTTGGGCGAGAAGAAGTGTGACTCTAGCACGGCGTACAGCTCGTGGTACAGGCCCCGATGGTAGGCGACGAGTGCACGTGCCCGGAGTAAACTTTCATTGCCGCTAATTAGGTCGCTCGGCGAAAGGCTCCACAGGAAGGTGGCCAACTTCTCCAGGTCACCTTCCTGCTGGAGAGCTTCACACATACACTGGATCTGTTCCGGGCTGAAGCTGAAACATTTGCGCTCCAGATCGGGACCGATCGGTCCGTTGGTGGAACCGAGTGGATGGCCGCCCGATGCTGCGGATGCTGGTGGTTGCGGATGAGGTGGAGGTGGTTGTAGCGATTGCAGATAGGAGCTGTTGTTGTTGTCCGTCCTTGGAAGCGCTCCACACGATGGCAAACCGTTCGGTACGACGGAGTTGTTGGCAAGCAGATTTCCACCATTATTGTTACTGCTGCCCGTGCTGCTACCGTTGGTGTTGTTGCTGTTCCCATTAACCAGCACACTGCCCGGGGAGCCTTCACTTAGTGGTTTACCTGTAAAAGTAAGCCAAAGTGTTTGATTAGTACATCCTCACCATGGCACAGCGTTTAGCACACACACTACTTACTGGCATAGTAGATTATGTCGCCGTTGTGATGCACCTGACCTTGTGGTCCTGCCTTCATCTGGTTGTAGCCCGTGTCGTGGAACTTCCTCTCTTGGTGGTGCTGGAGGTGGTACGAGTCCTTGTCAGTGAATTCTTGCAGCTTTTCCGAGAAAAAGAGCGTCTTGATCGGGTTCGAGTTGTCACGGTACCCTGGATTTGGAGGATAAATGAAAAATTGGGACATTAAAACAAGCTGATTGATTGAAGAACGTAAACCTTAAATTTCTTTATTTATGTTAGGAATAAACTGATCTGTTTTTTTATTATGTTTACTCTAAAAAGTATCAAAAAGGCTTCAAAATGATTAAGCACTATTTCAAAATTTAAAACAATCAAATTTATACATCTAACAGTGGTCAGAGCATTTATCTTATACTAGATCTTTTCTTGTCAGTTTCAGTAGATATTACAAAGATCCAAGAACATCAGATTGTATGAAATTTGCTGAAATTGTAGCTATTTTATGGCTAATTATGATTATTATTATTTATTATTATTATTTATTTCATAATGTCAGCCGCCTAGGGTTTCACAATAACATATCTTACAAACTAAGGAAGAAGGAAATGTTAAGGATGTGAGATTGATGATATCGACAAGGACTCAGAAAGACGAGAGCGAAAACTGGACAAGGGAACATGGTAGTCGAACATATAATGAGCTTGATTAAATGCGGCGCAAGTTCTCAAAAATGGATCTCTCTGACCAAAAACAGAACGGCGGGAGGGGATAAAAATGGGAGGTCTGTCGCGGAGACGACGAGAAGGGACGTAAATAAGAATAGAGCTGAGGAGCGAAGGAGCATCGATATTGGAGGTCAGGAGGCTGGCAATGAAGTAAGACTGCGCGTGTGAATGCCGAGATTTGATTTCCATCAAGCCCAACATACGACGGTGGAGGGAATAAGAGGGCACAGGTGCATTATATCCGTGCAGAAATCTACGTATAGCGATACGCGTAAACTTCCTCTGCACTCTCTCTAGTCTCTGCATAGCGACACCTCCAGCTGGGGTCCACACAACACTAGCGTAATCCAACATAGATCGAACCCAGCAACAGTACAGTGCCTTCAGGCATAGCGGATCTCCCAGCTCAGAGGCAAGACGAATTATGAGTCCCAGCGCTTTGTTCGCTTTAGCACCGACATGATTGATCTGATCATTGAATGTGAGAATTGCTGGCTAGAATTGCTGGCAAAAGATCTAATAATAAAATTTCACGATCGTCTGAAGATCTTTCACCCTTTTGATCTTTTCACTTTAAAAACTATATAAATAGGCAAAAAACTAACGAGAATATACCTAAAATTCAGACAAATATGTGTTGATGACTCTTCAATATACTGACTGACAAAGGGCTGTCTTAAAAGAATCAAAGAGAACTTCAACAACTGAATAAAATACTAAGAAATCGTCCAATATCAATTCATAACAAATATTCATCGGCTGCAAAAAATGCATCAAATATATTCAAGCATCGTTTGATGATGATAAAAGAACCCCTTTCGATCATGGCGCGATCGTCCTCATGGCTGGAATTTGATATCTTCCCCGCGGAAGAAAGACTACTCGTCCACTTTTCCAGCCTTACCACCGGAAGTGGCGGTAGTCGGTGCGTCGGTGACTGGCTATTGTTTATCGTAAGTTAGTCACGAGCCGGCTATTTTGTTCTTCCGTTCGCCTTCAACCATTCTGAACATTATAAATCGCTGGTCTGCCCGATTTGCCTCTCGGCAGGTTTAACAGCTCGTTAACAGAAACCATCATCGAACGATCAGCTCCCAACATTCAGCGGGAACTGTGGACGTGCAGCGGTTTGTTTGTTTGTATGTTCTTATGCTCTCAAACAACACACTCTCACATCGGCCCTCAGCATCATCTACCACTGCTTTATGGTCACTTCACACAAGTACAGTTCACTTGCGTTACCGAGTTCTGCACTTTCTTTCTTGCGTTGCGGCTTTACGCGCAGAAAAAAAGCGTCTGTCTGGCGGACTCACATTTCAAAGTAAGAACTCCTTCTAAAACACAACACAGCGTTGAGAGCGTGATCGACGGTCGGAAGGGGCAACATCAGCCGCCGTATGACAATGTCGCGTACGTGTTGGCGGACAGCAGCCCGCGCGGGGCAACATAATTAGTGGGAAATTGAATGGTCGATGACAGATCGACGGCTGTCGATCGAAGGCGAAAGGGCAATGAGAGCATTATGCGGCTTCGCATTACCAATTAAAGATTTATTTATTTGTTTGTTGGTTTTTTTGTGTGTGGAGTATGTGGGTAGTAGGAAAATCCAGTGAACGATACTTGATGATCGGAAGACAATAGCATCTTTTAAAGGGCTGGATCAACTTTAACTGCAGCTTTTTGTTTGACTGATTAACAAAAAACAATGTGATTAAAGTTAATGCAAGACTGCTCTTAACACAAATTAAAGCTCAAAATCATTAAAGAAAATTATTAGCTTTTATGCAAAATGCTGAGTTTTCTAACAAAATCAAAGATTTCTTGTCCATTTTATGTGGTTTATAAGTCCTTTCAGAAGAATAATGAGCCTAGATCGTAGACAAATTTCATGCTATTTGAAAATACCTTTACAACAACGAAAAATAGAATACAAGAACACAAGCAAACAAACTGAATCGATGAAAACGAATTAAAACTCTCAATTCAACAATGACTAATATACCTAAATATTTAATGAAACGTTTTAAAAGTAATTTTAAACAGATCCTTGCTTGCTTGTTTGCATACCTCCTTGGGTCATATAAATGGTTTGTCCATGGTTGAATCCGCCGACGCCATCCGATCCACCGGAGCTAGAATCCAGATCCGCCAGGGGCGATAATCCTGAGGTATCCATTGTGACAAAACGCTCTTTTTAACAGCCTTTTTTTAACTCACTGATTGTTCCACCAAAGACGCACAATGTTATATTAATCGATTGTTTCAATGTAATGTTCTTTGAACATTTAACTGTTTTCTTTCATGATCAAACGCTTAACACGTGAAGGATAAACACCACTGTTCATCAAACACTGCTCCAGTTTTGTTGATTTTAACTGATTCTACCAACTCTTTAACACGATTTAGCATCACCCATACACACTCTGTGTTTAAAATTAGTTATCTACCTAATGACACTTTATATGCATCTCTGCATCAAACGCAACACCACACACACCAAACCATAAGGACGAACCAAACCCGCACGCGACGCGGAACCGCACCGATCAGCGCGAAATTGCATACTGAGACCGCACCTCCGAAACCGAAACGGCATCAGGCTTCTCCTTTGCCCGTCTACAACATCTTTCTCTTTCTCTTTTATTCCTCTCTCTCTCTCTCTCTCTCTCTCTCTCTCTCTCTCTCTCTCTCTCTCTCGCTCGATCTCTTTCTCGCTCGATCTCTTTCTCGCTTCTTCCTTCTCCACCGAGCACCCCAGCTGCCGAGCCAGGCAGGCTCTTCCATTCATAAAACACGCATAAAGAACATGGTGTTGAGGCACCTCGCTACCGCCTCAAGGGTTACAACAGGGACCGTCGTGTACGTCTCGCCATCATCGCCATTTCCCTTCGTCCCTTCGTCCCTTTTTCGTTCGTGTCTGACCACTGCGTCACCCCGCCGCTGTTCGTGCTGTCCCGTTTCGTTCCGTGGCCGGGAAGAAAGAATGCTATCGTACTGTCTGTTCCACGCGCTGTAGCTTCCGAACGGGGTCCGTAAAGGCTCAGTTTACAAAATTTTATGTCGCTCAGCATAAAAGCGCATAGCTGGAGAATGGAGCGAACCGAAACATCCTGAAAGGGAGATAGTGAGAAAGAGAGAGTGATACAAAGCGTATGGGAATGCTAAAGACATGATGTTCTAAAGACACTAAAAAATGTTGCAAAAACGATGAAGACATACAGCGTTTGTTATGCTGTTTTAAAACTTTTAGTATTAAATTGCACAAAACACAACACATACTTGGTAGAATATGTGTAAACATATTATTTTAAAAAAATAACTTACTTTTGTGCTAACATTTCTAATTTGATTTTGTAATCTCACCCTCGAGAACGTCTTAAGAAACACTGAAGAAGCAGCGGCAGCAGCACTAAACGGTCGCCATGGTAATGACAATGTTTTCATGCTGCGCATGTTGCGCAATTCTATACACTTTTCGCACGCAGAGAAAGAGAGAGAGAGAGAATAATTTTGCAAACGGTAAGGACAATTCTCTGTTAGCTCCGCCCACTTTAAGGATGCTGTGTGTGTGCACTGTCGTCAGCTTCATCCTTTCCACATCGCTGGCACACGCTTCTCTTTGCATTGCCCGCTGCAGCTTGTTTATTATTTTAATCATACAAATAATTATACCCACCATTATTTTTTCCGCTCCCCAATCCGGCTCGTTGCTGGAAACAGCTGTAACAGTGCTTTTGTTGCTGTTTTTTTTCTGAAACCGGTGTGCAACACAAACTGCCACCAAATAGCCTTGAGCGGAACGTTTTCTGAAAGCGATACACGCCCAAAGTGATTATTTTAATGAAGTGCAATTTTCTAATGCTCGGAACAAACAGTTCACCAGTCCAGAAGCAAAGATTTAGAATCTTTATGGGAGCCGTTTACTGGAGAGAAAAAAAGGGTGGACTGCACTGTATTTGTTCAATTGGAAGGGAAGATTTTCATACTATAGTATCTAATATGGCGTCTATTACTCAATAAAACATTTAAAACATATTGCTAGTTAGTTAATAATACGACAAGAGCACATATCTATGCAACTGCATCTTTACTTGAGCATTTCAACAATTACAACACATTCAGCCATGATGCTATGCTTACAGTATCATCAACACGTCATCAAACAACGTCATTTTTATCGAGTCACTATGCAACGTTGCCTTTTCCCGCTTGAACTTGGCAGCAGTTTAGCGAACGAGCGTTGGCATCGAGCCATCATCCAACCTATTTGCAGCCACCGATCTTTACCGATCGTTGTCAGTCGCTTGTTGTACTGCAGTGAGTTAAGTACTACACCCAAGTGATCCTCCGCAAAACCGAGACCTAGAGACCTAGAGATGGCTCCCAAAATCCCGACTGTATTCTTCAAAAATGGATCTCCAATACCAGCGCTGGGTCTCGGGACATGGAACGTAAGTCAGTGAGGCCCCAATGATGCATTATTCTAAACGGAAATGTAATTTTCCTTCTCTACAGTCACCTCCCGGGCAGGTGACACAAGCGGTGAAAGATGCAATCGACGTCGGCTACCGACACATCGACTGTGCGCACGTCTACGAGAACGAACATGAAGTAGGCGCTGGGATTGCAGCCAAAGTCGCACAAGGAAACGTCAAGCGGTAAACGTCAAGCGCTTCCCCAAGCATTGTTTTTTTCTCCTAATGTACTCTCTGTTTTTATGCATTTTTAGGGAAGATCTTTTCATCACGAGTAAACTGTGGAACACATACCACCGACCGGATCTGGTCAAGGGAGCACTTCAAGCGACGCTACGCAACCTCAACCTCAAATATCTCGACCTGTACCTCATCCACTGGCCGGTGGCGTACCGCGAAGGTGACGAACTATTCCCGCTCCGTCCCGACGGCAAGCGGGTGCACTTTTCCGACGTAGACTACATCGATACGTGGCCCGCAATGGAACGGTTGGTAGAGGCAGGGCTGGTACGCAATATCGGACTATCGAACTTTAACGTGCAGCAGGTGCAGCGCGTACTAGACGTGGCCCGTATCCCGCCGGCCACCAATCAAATCGAATGCCACCCATATCTGCATCAGGCGAGTTTGACCGAGTTCTGCAAACGACACGACGTCACCATTACAGCGTACAGTCCGTTGGGATCACCGGCCCGGCCTTGGGTGAAGCAGGACGATCCAGTCCTCCTGGAAGATGCCGTCGTACAGCGGCTCGCCCAGAAGCACTCCAAAACACCCGCCCAGATACTGATCCGCTACCAGCACCAGCTGGGCCACGTGGTAATACCAAAGTCCGTTAGCCGACAGCGCATCGCCTCCAATGCGGACGTGTTTGGGTTCGAGCTGGACGCGGCCGATCTGCAACAGCTTGCCGGGCTCGAGCGCAACGGTCGCATCTGCCCGGAGTCGTTCAGCTTCGGCCATCCGCACCATCCCTTCGAGGCCGAGTTCCGCAAAGGTCGCCGATGAAAGCGATAACTCCATTTCACATTAACAAGCGCGCGCCCGTTGGCTTAACGATATTAACGATTTTTATGTTGTGTTTAATAAATTGCAAACGCACCCATATGGCCGTGCTGGTAAGGCTTTTCGCGCGCGCTTGATGACTCGAGCGACTTCTTGTGGGAAGCAAACGGGCCCCAAAAAACTCATTACCTGTCACGAACGTAACGGCACTTTGGACGACTCATATTTCGCTCCTTGATTTATCATCCAATTCATTGCAAACGCGCAGCGTACACGTATGGCGTGTCCGGTATGTGCGCCGTGGCCTAATGTCTTCCATATTTTTTGCTGAACATAAAGCGGAAAAGGAGCACATCACACGAAAGGCCACCCGAAAGGGGACATAATTTTGCGCCTCACACATACGCCATCGCTTCCACCATCGGCACACGCAAAACGGAACTCTCGCTCGTGCGCATTGATGATGAAGTTTCGCTGGGAGCCGGCATGTTCTACCCAATTTCCGATTAGTTCATGGCCGAAGGGAGTGGCCTATCAATTCCCCTATTTTTCTGGGATATTCAGGCGACATCGCTCCAGCAAAAATGAGAAGACGACTGCTTGTCCGCTGGACCTGGTGTGCTTGTGTGTACTGGAAGATGACCAAATTCTCATCCACAAACTGTCCATTAGACTACTTGGCTATATCTACCGAACAAAACTGCGTAATTTTAGCAACCCGCTTCTCCACCGCAAGGTGCCCGCTGCTGTCCTCAATCAATGCCCGGGGAAATTTAGGCTTCAAAATTGCGCAACTACCAGAATGGGTGGAAAAAAGGGCAGTCTTTGGTACGGATTTGGAAGTCCCGTTATCCCGACGACAACGCCATCACATTTCCATTTTTAACATGTCCACCATCCCCCCTGCTCCAATAGAGGAGTCAAATTTGTGCAAAGTAGGCGAACGCGAAGTCGTACTTCTGCGCGGCTACTGCTTCGCTTGTTCCTGTTGTACCCTGTTGGTTTCCAATAGTTCAGCTAGTGGCAAGGGGATGGTGGCATCACGTTTCGCCCGACAAATTGGCGTTTCGAGTTGTTTCTGCTGAGTGGTCGGAGCAGGCCCGACGGAGGTCTAGACTGTTGGGGGAAGCGGTGGTCTAGGTGGGGAGCACAAATCGATGTGGAAAAAGGGACCAAAGAGACACACGTGTCAGACATTGCATTCGAAACAAATGCGATCAAGTGCATCAAAGTACGCACCGGTTTCGAACGCCGATCGTTTGTTGTTTTGCGCAAAGCAAAACAGGACACAAACAGAACACCATTATGAAACCTGACTTTGAACTGGAAGCTAAGGTCGCACCGAGTACGAACGGGATCGGTAAAGGCAGGTGGTTAGGTCAGCATTTTTGGTGAATTTTTGGGGGCGAAAACTATGTGTGATTTCTTTGATTTTCTGGTTGATTTTTCCACTTCGAGAGAGTTTTTGCAGCTCAAACTTCCATTGCTATCGGAATTCATGCCATTCACACGTTTGCATCTTCCCCTACCACATATCATAAAACATTACCAGCTAATTACGACAACAATAAAAAAAAATCTTCCCATTACAATCCAAGCCCGCTTCTACGAGAGCTGAAAAGCACAACAAACGACATATCCGATGTCGATCGTATCCGTCTCCGGTGTAACCCCATCGCACTGCCTCTATCGTGGGAGCCGGTGGCGATCACACTTGCAGGCGCGATAGAATGTGATCCGCGCTGAAGAGAACCATGTCCACGCCCTAGTGCAGGGGGTATCCCTTTTGCGCACGCAACAGGAAAGACACGCTAATGTGAAGCACTCTTGACGTGACGCTGGAAGACACCGCGGGGACACCGGGGAAACGATTGTTTATGTTATGTACGGTTGCATCGTGTCGCGTAGCCGCCGTACAGCGGCTGAAGAGCAGCGACGCAGCGAGTGTGAAGTGTGCGAACACAGATTGACACTCTGCACGACACGCAAAATATTGCTGATTTAAGGGCGAAACGAGCTACCACGGAGCCAGTGATACTGAGACGTTTAGTGGAATCATATCTACGTCCCCTGGAACGAAGGGGAAAGCGATGATGACGGCTACAAGGGGAAGTTTGCATAACTTGCAATGCTTTCAAAACAACACAATTTCGATGAAACAATAGATGAGTACATCTTAATTGTAAAGAGCGAGTTTGTGGTGCAGAATGTGAGAGAATGGCAGAAATGCAGACTTGGCAAAAAGGGATAAAGGTCATTACTTTTTCGCTCCGGTTTGTGAAGATCACTGCAGATGACTCTGGTGCTGATCACACAGATGACTGGATTCAGATGGAAATATGTGAAAATTAATCATTTTTGAATGTAATTTTTGAGTTAAGATGAGCTAATTAGACAAAAAATTGACAAATCGTAAAGTTATTCATTATTATTGAACGGACGAATAAAACTAAGATTTAAATCAACTTACCGAAGGACAGCCGAGTAGTGTACTGGTAGACGCACCGGCTTCAACAAGGCCGAATTGTATCGTATCCCATTCAGATCATTCCTGGCATATGGATGGGGGGGGGGGACAGCAAAGAACACAATATTTTTCCAGCTATCGTAGCTAAGCAGTTTTATCTTCTTGCTTCGGTTATGTTTTCCGTTAAAGCTAAATTGTTGATGCATACTGTTTGGCGAATCCGGAGCTCCTTTCTCAAGAAGCTAACTTCCTCTTTCAAGGTACATAAATTGTAACATCTTTCTCATTTACCTCCCATTTATGATTTATTATTTGCGGATGAACGGTGTTCCATTACACACTGGAGAGCAAGTGGCGCTACGCTGTAAAGCCTTTTTCTCCGATTCGTTTGCTCTTCTTGCTTGGAGAATTTTCATTTCCCATGAAATATGTGCTTTCTCTTCCCCGAAAAAAAAAAAACAATGTATTAAAATATGTTAAATATATCCTACTTATTAACTTACTTCACCTTTCCAGCATGCAAGGTAAAACGATGCCCATTTTTTCAGTAGTTTTCATACTGTCCTGCTCACTGTACTCCTTCACCCACCCTTTCGAACCCTTGCTTGCGGGGTCATTTTTTATCTACCCCGTGTGTAACGTGAAACGCCAAAAACGTGGCTATTGGCTGGAAAATAAAGCAAGGGGGAAAAGCAACCGGTCCCTCCGACACCGCCACTGCTCTCTGCGGTGATGATTTATTGCGCCATCCAATTAATCATTAAGTCGGTTACGGTGGTCGGATACAAGCGCGACAAGGGTTTTAGCATAGCAACTTGCGACCAATTAGTGAAAAAATCACACCATGTAAAGGACCTTTTTTTCTTTTTTTTCCTTCAAAAAAAGGTGCTACACACGTCACTATTTTACATGGTTTATATTTTCCCGGAAAAAAAGCACAACATTACATCTTAATCTCACAAGGATAAGACGTCCGGGAACAAACACTGCGGTTTTGTGCTCGACCATCTCCCACGACCACGAAACGATTGTGTGCTGGTGGTGACAAAAAGTGGCCACACGCTGTTTTTATATCACAAACATTACCCGCCGCGAAACATTGGCAACGCAGAGAGTGTGGTGCGCAGCAGGACCCGGTTGCGCATTTGTTGCGTTTTTTTGTTGGTCCGATTCGATACGCGCTACATGGTGCTTGCGAGCCTCATATGAAAAGGTAGTTCCCATCGGGGATATCCAGGTCTCATACTCGGGTTCAGTGTTTGTGTGTGTAAATATGCTTTTCGGCACAATTAACCATAATCCTACAGGGAGTCCTCACAGGAGGCAACACACGCTTGTTGTGTGTGTGCGTGTGAGTTGTAATCCGCAAATTATGCGATCAGCTTCTGTGTGCTGCGTACAGTATTGCTCAAGTGTGGATGTGGGTCAGAGCCTACCATTCTGTTCCTTTTCCTTTGCGCAAACAATAAACTTGTCAAACTATTGAATCACTGCTCTCGGTCCTTTACATAGGGCAAGAAGTGTGGCAGGTTCGGTGAGGAATGGTTCAATAAATATGTCCCATGCCCTGTAATTCATGTCAAACGTGTTTGATTTGCATTCACCCTGATTTGGCGGAAAACTTCCCATATCAACACAATTCAACATCAATCCAAAACGGCATCCCGATCATCGACATCGTGCAACAGTCCAGCTGGGCCTTGGTAAATCAATATTTTCTCTACAAATTCATTGTTGTCCTTTCGTTGTGGGTTCAATAAATGATTTTGTATGTTTTTTGTTGGTTTGCTTTGCAACACCTACACCACAAATGGGAAGCATTTTCGGGGTGCTTCCATACCATTCACTGAAGCAAAGCAGGGACAAGAAGGATCGATTCTTCACACCTCAAGTCTCACGGCTCAACGGTCGGGAAAGGTGCGCTAAAACCGGAGCAGAAGCAGGTCAAGAGCAAGCCCAAGATTAGCTAACAGCGGCCGGATTAACATTCTTCTCCGTTTTTCTTCCTTCCTTTCAAATGGGATGGCTCATCCCAAGTGGTAAGTGTTTTTCCCTGTGATCTCTGTGAGTGTTGTTGGTTTGTTTTCATACGCGCCTTCGCGCCTAATTTTGTCACTGACCCATAAAGAGGCCCTCCAGAGTTCGATCGTTCCTGTGTTCCAGCGGAAATGTCTTGGAATAGATAAGCAAACAACACGAGTGGCTCACTTTAGGTGTGCCGATGCTCCTATCCTGCCCTGCCCGTGCGATGTGCAAACATTCGTGCTGCTCCTTAAGCGACAAACCTAGCCGTATCTTGATGCTGATTCGAATGCTAATTCCCTCCTGGAAGGTGTGTTTCGATTGACGCGTTACCATCGCACAGGACCGTCCAGGAATTGCTTGCTTGATCATCGATAAACACACTGTTTTGCTTCATCTTGATCGAGAGAGAGCGAGCGAGAGACATGCCGATAGCAATCAAAGCATACACAAATCAACACCTCGCAGGCAGAAGGATGCCAAAAGGCCACAGGGCTATCCAGAAATCCCTTTCAGATTGAAGCTAAACAAAACGCTCCCCCAAAACGCAGTTTGTAATCTGATTTTCCTGATTTTCCGGCAACTTCGCATCCACTTCGAGTGTGTGGGTTTTCCCCCTTCACAATCATCGCTCTATAACTCGACGCCAGTTTCGCTGCCGCTGTTTCGCCCTTAACGAACGGATAAAGCCTAGGGTATTAGATTTCCGCCGTTACGCTAAGCTAAGACACCTACGGCTTTAAAAAAACAGAGAACTGAAATATTGAAATCATTTGCGTTGGGTGAGAATGTGATGAACGTATTCCTCACCCCATAAGAAAAAGCCACTTGAGTTTATCTATTAAACTAAGCAAATAATTACCTCTCCTGGGGGTTTTGTGAAAGCGAACCCTCCTAAAAAACGGGACGCCACCAAACAAACCAATCACTCGTGTCCCTTGGTGTGATAGCCTGCTGTGCAGCCGATAATATAATGTTAGCAGTAATTGGCCATCCAATTAATTCAATTAACTAGCCAACGCCAATCCTTTGGCCACGGCGTCGACGTCTGCAGCCCATGTGCCAGCGTTTAATCCACCACGTGTGGTGGTGTTGCTAGGTGGCAAATCTCAGATGGTGGTTGCCAAGACAACATTTGGGAGGGTTCATCAGAAGTTCAAAGTTCAGGACGTACTGACGTTAGAAAATCCAAATTCCATCCAATGTCAGGTGTGTGTGTGTGTTCGGATGTAAAGTAACACCGTTGGGTCTTTTCTACTGAGATTTGCTTAAAGAATTAAAGGTTTACCTTGAGCGTTCTTCATCCTAATATATTTTGGAAGAACTGAAATTAGAAGAAATCCTGAGGAACATCACTCAAGTCCATGTTTGATTATAATTTACCGACGACTTTAGGACGCTGTTTGGCTTAAGAGTAACAAATCTTAGTTTGAGAGGTTCCTTGTTGATGTCCACGATATTTTTCAAAGTCCTTGGTTAACTTGAACTCCCTGCCAGAGTTCTGTGCAGCCAGCACATTTAATACACGACACTTTCTTCTACAAACACAGCACTTTTACCATGTTCTTGCTTTCTACTAACACCTTCCATGCAAATGCCTCCCAATTTTGTAGAAACAGATGCGTGGATGGATGGAGCACCCTTAGCAACGCTTCCAACAATCCAACATTTCCCCGGACCGCTTTGATGTTTCTCCCAGGTGCGGCGGCGCCATTCATGACGTTCCAGCGATGCGCTGTTGAGTGAGAACAGACGCCCAGTGTCATTGTCTCACACCTTCAACGTCGTCGTTGGTAGAAAGCAACCGCGCGTCGGCCTCGATGACGGACGACCTGTTCCTGTAATCCGAGTGTCGAAGCAGCACCAACAGCAAAAAAGCAAAGGGGGAAAAGGAATTCCGGAACCAATCGACGAGACGGAGGTGCACAAATCGTAGATTTGTTTAATTAAAATCGGATTCCCCGGACACCCCACGGGACGCATTCAGTCTGCACAAATTAAGTCTCTCGAGAATTTTAAGGACTCTCGATACGTTTGTTTGTCGCAGTTCAAGTGAGGCGCGTGTGAATACTCTGCTATCGTCGCTCTTTTTGTGTTTCACACTGTTATCTAAACGTTGGAGAGACAACTGCAGCTTGTTCTGTGCTGTAGCTTACCGAGCGGACAAACACCGTTCGTAGACATGCTGTCGTAGTGAGCGCGTCGTGTGAAATGAGGTGTTAAATTACGGCAAAATCCTCTTCTGCAATCCTGTGTTTGCGTGTGTGTGTGTGTGTGTGCGTCTGTCGGTAGAGAATGGACGATAGAGGGAATAAGGGGAAAGAGGATACCGGAAAGGTGTAGCGGGGAAGCGAATCAAATGACACCAAACCCTCGGGGCAATGTGAACGATTTTGTCATTCGGTCTGGAGTCTGCTGTTCGCTTCGTCCCTCTCATTGCGTTCGTCCAGGTGAGCTGCAGCTATGGTCGCCGGATGTTGTCATCTTTGTTTAAAAAATTGCTAGAATACCTACGAAGCATCAAGCGCATTGTGTATTGTTATTGCAAACCGATAGCAAATGTGTTCCAGTAAGTGTGTGCTATCCCAACAAAAATATAATTAAATAAACTTAATTTACTCCACACAACATGTTCGCCGAACCATCCGCGAATGCACAAAACGTTCTGCCAAAAGCAGCAACCCACTGCCCAACCATCCAACGCCCATACAGATCCAGAGCGAGTTAAGATCGGAAAACTCCAGCACGGTCCCATTGATGCCATACTCCTTCCGCAGTTGCTTAATCTTCGCCCAACGCTCGAACGACTCGTCCATCCGCATCCGCAGCCCATTCTCCTCGCACCGTAGCATATAGTCCTGGGCCACCCCCATAAAAGCCGTTTCCTTCGCGAAGCTATACTGAAACCTCACATCAGCCAGCGGCTCGTCCAGCAGGTAAAAGATCCGCCGGCCCGTAACCGGATCGAACGGTTCCGTACCGTACGATTGAAAAGCGACGCGACTCCGCAGCTCCACGAGCGCATCGTCCTGGTTGGGCCGCGCCAGCTCTTCCGCCGTACGCTTCACGAATCGCGTCTTCAGCAATGCCCGCTGTCCCGTCTCAACCTGCACCAGCGACAGGGTACTTTCGTACGGTTCCACTATCCGTATGTTGGAGGCTATAAATTCGTTCAAATCTCGCGGTCCCTCGATGAAGCGCAGCGTTAGGAGAAGAGATGTGACCTGTGCCAGGTACGCCTCGATTAGCAGGAACGTTAGCACATCCGCGGCAAGCTGTAGCCATTGTGGGCAGGGGCAGTGAGGGGCTTGAAGGGAACGCCACCATTTGCGCACTTTGCCGCTTCTATCAAGCAGACCGAAAAGGTCCTGCAAATAGCCAGCAAATACGCGAACGCCCAACAGTGCACCGATCATGAGCCAAACTGTTCCGTTAAACGGTTGCACCATCGCATCGATAAGGTTCAGCTTCGCCGGCTTCGGTACGACCAGATTTAAGTAGTCGCGCGAGGTAAGATGCAGCTTGGGAGCGTGGTCGAGTACAACCATGTCCCGGGTCGCAACAAAATTCACCGATTTGTTGAGCATCGCAAGTGAATACGCACCACTGGAGTAGGTCGGACCGGCTCGATTGACGTACCTAAACTCCAGGCGCAATCGCAGCTGTGTCGAGATGATGCTCCACAGATAGAAATCCGTACCGGCCCATTGTCGGCTCGGTGTGATGTAGCTGAAGGGGAAGAAGTGAAACAATGCGCCGGACACGCGCATCCCATCGAGCGATTGACCGTCCAAGCGGAACAGGCGGCGCATGTTTGGGAATTTCTTCGTACTCGCAGTGAGCTGCTGTGTGAAACTGATGCGAATTAAGCGTCTAGGCTCATGCGGGGACTTAACTTGATCGTAGGGTAAAACCATCGCATAGCCTATACCGAGGTTGAGCAGTGCGTCCCGTAAGTACTGCAGGCTAAGACGCTCCTGGAAGGTTTTATCGACCAACAGCGCAAATTTGTTGCTTCCAGGATTGCGGACACGCTGTAACTCCTTTATCAAGTAGATCAAGCACCTTTTGTTATGCTAAAACGATAAGCACATCAATAGGCGTGAGCACATAAATGCATTATAATTTATGATCAAAGAGCTCACCATCGGTTCGTTACGTGCATCGATAACGACCAACGATTGGGCGGCAATGTTAAACTGCTGATTCTGGCCTTCGATCTGCTTCGATTCGCCCTCCAAGCCGGTGATAAGAACCCTTGGATAAATTCCCCCAAAGAGTCCAGCGTTGACGGTTTTAGAGTAAATGAAGTACACGACGTTCGTTTCCGATGATGCAAACCCATCTTCAATGAGTCGCTGTAGAAAGGGCTTCCTGTACTTCGGAGCTGCTAGTAGTGGCGTGATAAGCAGTAGAGCACTAATCCACACGATTCGAGACATCTGGCGACAATGGTTCAAGCTTACTAAGTGGTAAAAATATTCGAATCTAGTCGTGCTTTTATAGGGAAATTACTGTTTAAGCAAATGTCCAAAAGGCACTTAAACGATTCTGAAAGCTTTTAGCAGGTCCATTAAATTAATGTGTATAATTAGGAATTATAATTAACAGGCTGAGAGAGACCATCCACGTTAAGAGTGCCCTTTTCTATTAGAAATCACAATCAGAAGCAGCGAAGCATTTGATATTCAGCAAAAATACGTATTCTTCACTAAAGTGTTAAAAACAAGATGAGTAAAATTGTTTCAAAATGTTTACAAAACTATTAAATGAAAAAAGCCCTTCAAAATCCACGCGGAAAAGCAACGTGGGAAACATTTCACGTGAAATATTTCAAACCTTCAAACCGTCCGTTTTTTAAAACGTCCCTTGCGTCAAGCGGTTTTCCGTGGCGGCGAGCAGACACAAATCTCCTTTTTCTGGCAGATCCTTTTCGCCCCACCAGTCATCCACCATTCTCGCCCCTACCACCGCTCCACTATTTCCACCCCCTGGTAACAGCCCTCTCTCGGTCGAAGCTACTCCACTGCGCATGTGTTCCTTTATCTGCACGTTTGTTTTGCCCACAGCGAGTCCATCATTCCCATCTTTTCTGCACAGGACGACGGGGTGCGAACACACGACGACCGTGACACATTTCCTACGGTGTGGAGGGAGGGTCTACGTACTGGGCTGCTCCGTCATTCTCGGGCGAGTGAGACTGCTTGACAGCGTTATGCAAACGGAGAACACCTGTCGCCTGCGGACCGATGGAAAAGCTGTAGTTTGCGAGTAGTTTTGCCACCCAAGAGGAGAGAGATCAGTGTTGCCGTGCGTTCGTGCGTGAAAAGTGAAAAGTGCTAAAGAATTTGAGTACCAGTGACTGGAGGGTGGTGCACAACGCACAAGTCAGGAGAATGATGTTTTCCCGCAAGGAGCTGCTCTACCTTAGGGCGTTAGTTTTCGGTAAGCACGGCTCGTAGTGGCCCAGTTTAGCAAAGGATTATATTGCGGTGAAAAGAGTGCAAAAAAAACGGAACATAAATGGAGCATTTTCGTTCATCTTCTAGCCACACTGCTGCACCTCTGCAACACTCTGCAGCTGGAAGGACTCTCGACCAAGAAGCCACGCATTACAAAGTACACGATGAAGCCCACGTCCAGCTCGGTACGTATGCGGTGGTCCCCACCGTTGGTGTGGCGAAATTGACGCACTATTTTCCACCCGTGTGGAGAGCTGGATGTTTTATGAATGAACTTTTCTAGTGCAAACGAAGCGAACTTGTAGCATGAATATCGATTTTCTTGCACTACCTCTCCCCCCAGCAAGACGTTGTCATTGTCTGCCCACGCGGCAGGAGGTAGAATGAATCCCTCTCCACGTACAAGTGTGTGTGTGTCTGTATGTGTGTGTCTCCTTTTTCGCTTTTCTCGCACGGACAAGTTTTTCGCTCGCCACGACGGGCCACAAATTTTCCATCATGTGACGGCACCAACACCGTTTGACATTTCTAACCATAATTTCTGTCCATTTTTTCGCTCTCCGTGACACGCCGTAGGCTACAGCGGTGCCATCCTCCCTGTCGCTGTACCGCCTGGATGGATCGAGTGGAGCAACGTGCATACTGATTCAAACCGATGCCCTGCTAAGCATTCAGTACCGCGATAAGTACAATGAGGATAAGGTAAGTACGCCGAAGCCGCCCAACCCACCCCTTAGTGGGTGAGCTTTTCGAGAAGGGAGACCGTTGGTTTTTTTTCTCCGTCCTGCAACAGTGAGCATCTAACGATCCGTGACAGTGTGTAGCTATCAAGCGTGCAGGGCATTAGTGTTGAGTGTTTCCACCTGTTGAAGTGAGAATATCTTTCATTTATTTTCCCGTTTTGAGGAATTGAAAAAACCTAAAAAAAATAAACATTTGAATGTTAAAGTTTACACAATAAAATGCTAACTTACTCTACTTACCCTCCAACTAACAGGAAGCGGACTCCTTCCTGCCGGATCAGATGGACATTTCCGGCGAGTGCTGGGAGGACGAGTCGCGCATCACCATGTCCTGGAAGGGGTTCACCGTCAACATCTACTTCTCGAAGACGCCGGGCGGCGAGCGCTGGTACGTGAACAGCGTCGACCTGGCGTACTCGTCCTCCAACAAGCTGTTCGAGCACATCGACCGTCCCGGGCTGGACGTGAAGCTGTCGACACCGCCCGGTACGCTGCTGTTCCCGACGCCGGTCGGCAAGTCGTACACGTGCGACAACGAGGTCATCATCACGATGTTCGCCCAGGACGAGAACGACAAGTCGGGCCATCTGGCCAAGCTGTATCTGCGCGAGCTGCGGATGCAAAGCTTCATGTACAAGGCGGGCAATGCCTGGGGTCCCACGTTCCAGTGCAGCGCAACCGGTACGTACCGCGACGAGACGGCCCCGATTGCCGTCGGTTCGACGCTGGCCGTGGCCACGGTCTGCACCGTTGTCGGATACGGATTGTGGAGGTGAGAGAAGCGTTTTGGTAAGCTTTTGCGTTTGGAGTTTGCTAATGTTTGATTTGTTTTGGTGATTTTTTGCAGATACTTCAAAGTCAAGAAGTTCCAGTACGGAACTATGGCTTAAGATGCTTCTGCCGTACATAAAAGGCAAAAAGAGAGAAGTGGGGTGAGATTGTTCTATCGCGGCCAAAACTGTAGAACAGCGACAGAATTATCGTAGAAGATTGATATGAAGCGAAACAGTGAAAGTGAAAGTTTAGTTTGTTGCGAGCAACACCACGCTATTCTTTACCTTTCCCCAACTCTACATCTTGCAGAGCGACTCCACATAAGTACTTCGATCGAAATGCAAAATGATTCCATTACAAAGAGCAAACATAAAATATGAAAATCCTATAACACGCGCTGTAGGTTTAAACAATTCTCAACAACAACAAAAGAACTATACAAATGCAAGCGATGTATTTACCGTGTTTTAGGGCATAGAAAGGGCATGAAAGGCGCACGGGAATGTTATAACTAAATATAAACAATATATACATAAACACATGTAGGTATGTGAGCATACAAATCGTAAAGGATACCAAACGAAACAATGATGCGAGGAGAAAGAGAGAGCAGGTGAATTGAAACAAACAGGTGAAGAGCGTTACAGATACAAGAGAAAGAAAGTTGGATGATAGGAATATATATATACATACATATATACAGTCGAGGAGGAGAGTCGCATAAGGAAAAAAGCAAACACAGCTAAGCGCGGAACAGCGTTAAAGAATGTCTTCCATTTTCATTTTAATGATATAATCGTGTGATTAAGTAACTTTATGAACGTTCATGAACATAAGCAAAAACCTTAAAGTCAAACCAAGCGAACAGAACAGAAAAGGAATAAACACAACTATGTAGCGTGTATGTAGCTCTATATAAGCTTAACGGTGTTGCGGATGAGGGAGCAAGCAAAATGGGAAGTGCCAGTTTAGTGTGTGGCGTTTAAAAAAAACACGACGGAATCGGTCTATGCCAACCTTCCTTTTCTCTATGTGCACAAGACTCAAAACGTTCGATTATAGGAAAGGAAATGCATATTTTCTCTCTCCAAACAAATGCACACATTCGACCATTTGGCGGCAAACAACATATACGGACACAGTAAACGTACCGACAGCGTAACATTACATTGATCAATTCGCACCAACATATCTTCTTTGTACATAGCACACGCGCTACCAGCAATGCACCATGTTCCGGTTCCGGAAGCACGTGTTCCACGTGTGTGTGTGTATGTGTGTTTGGCATATTTTTAACCAAAAACTCCAATTTCTTCTCCTTCTTCAACATCGTTGTCGTCGTCGTCTCGTTCATTCCGGAAAATAATAAACAATTAATAAACGCACTCTTTCGAAACGTAACGTTTGTCGCGACACATCGCGCATTGATGCGGGCCCATCGAGGCCCCGTCGTAACAATTTCGAAAAAAACAAACATATCTTGGTGTCTTTTGGTGCAGTTTTAAACTTATCGTTGAAATAATGTGTAAAAGCATACGCTCACGCTACACCGTTAAATGTCGTACAGGTTTTCCACCCTCCAACAATCAGCAGCCATAGGGCTCGATGAAAAGCTGTTAAGGGCTGTTGTGCATTGGCTAAACAATACAAAAAAAGCGATTTACTGATAACCAAACGATTAGTAACTAAAAAAGTTCGTTTCGCGATTTCAGTTACTAGCGAATAAGTAGAATATCTAAGACTCCACGCAGCAATCTGTCTCTAACAAAATGATATAAATTATACTGTCTATATGTCGTTCGCCATCGTTAACGCACACAAACACACCATGCAATTATGGTGTATCAGTATTGTTGCTTCATATTTACTACCATTCGTTGCGTTAACACCTACGTTAAGCAGTCATAGAAGTCAACAAACAACTGTAATCGTAAAGTTCGTGGAATATAGTTAAAGTTTCTTTCCCACAGTCAAGTTCTTCTAATTTGTCTACAAAGTGTTGTGTACACTGTCCCAAATACAACCAATACAAATGATTCTGATTTTAGCAGAAATGCATTCAATCGTAAGCATACAAAGTTATGTTACTGTTAACAAGCCATTACCCGTAATGAAACATTAATAAACAATAAACAATTAGTTCGAAACATTAAAACCACTTGCCTGTTTCGTCTTCTCATTATTTGCAGTAAAGAAAGCGCGCGCCCGGGCGGGGTTCATTTTCATTTAACTTGAAATAATATTTCAAATACTGAATATACATATATTTGTCACTGTTTCAAATCGGCATCGAAAAAGGTGGCTTTTTTATGTCGCATTCGTTCTTACTATAAATCACCAAAAGTACAATAACAGAATTAAAAAGCTACCGTAAAAAATAATGATCGAATACGTATGTATACTTCTTAAGTT
Source organism: Anopheles quadriannulatus (assembly GCA_000349065.1). Taxonomy (NCBI): domain Eukaryota; kingdom Metazoa; phylum Arthropoda; class Insecta; order Diptera; family Culicidae; genus Anopheles; species Anopheles quadriannulatus. The sequence continues at coordinate 521,645 of KB667888.1, read as the reverse complement.
GCGTTCGTACAAAATGAGGCTAATTTTTTGCCATTTCTCTTGCTATCTTGTTAAAAATATGATATTATGACGCGATTTGGCTGGCCGGGTTATGTTATGTGATAGTTGCGCGCTTACACTGGGTACTCTACGAATGTATTGTAATATACGGCGATTGAGATTGAAGCCTGTTGTTTGTCTATTGTTTGTTCCATGTCACTGATAACACTTCTGCTTTTTTAAAAAAAGGTTGCAACCGATTCTACTTAAACACAGCTGCTCCTCTAATGGTATGTGGCATAAATTTGAAATATTGTTTGTATGTACCTTTTTGAATTAATGTGATTGCACGTATATTTGATTATTTTGAATAGCTGTTTCTCCTTTAGCTTTCTGTTATGCTTCATTTCGCATCCAGCACACAAATTTCGCTTCATGCGAAGAAAGTTCATCGTTATGATTCGTCCATGTTTCGTTCTTGTTTGACTATTGGTTACACCGTCCTAATACTTAAATCACATCAGATTGTGTGATACACTTGAAAGGAAGAAACAGAAGAACAGAAACGTCTATACCATACCATCCCCGTCATCTTAGCCCCTAACGACTGACTACCCAACTAGAGCTCGATTTAATCTCATACATACCATTTCCCATGGTGCACCACCTCCTAAACAACACATCACATTCGTTTGCTTCGTCGTCGCTCGTTCGTACTTTAAAAATTTACTCCCCTACACTACTAAGCACCGTGTCCACACACACACTGGTTATGCTAAAACCAAAACTAACACAAAAATCGTTTCGTTCATTCACTCCGTACCCTTCTTCATCACTCGTTCTTTTCGTGCACCTTCGTGCGCCTTCATTTCCATGGTGTGGTGCTCCAATCGCTACCTTTCTACTATGTTCATCTAAATATGACTACGTTTTTTTTTTGTTTTATTACATTTCAGTTCGTTTGAGTGGCAGCATCGGAACTATTTGGATGTGTTTCCACCGTACCATCTTCGCAGTAGTACAGCACAATGTGCCATTTTGCATTCTTTCGCCTTCGTTTCGGGCCGTTTTCTAGTGCGCTCAAAAGATTGGAGCGATAAACGTGCTCTAATTAAACCGTAGAATAGACAAACAAAAAATCTAACATTACTTTACTCCCTCATTCTCACGCAATGGTAACACACGGTGGCGAATTTGTCATTTGCCTACCCAAACGTACACAACGAAGAGCTGTTGATGCCACTCAATAAAAACGATTAACCTACACCTCATCCCCTCCTGCAGAACATTCGGGTGAATAATTAAGGCATTAACAAAGTACAAACGAAACAAATTAAATAACTACGAGAGTATTTTTGTAACGTGCAATGTTCAATTCTAACTAAAACCATTTAAAACTCTTGCCATATCGTTCCGTTTTCTCGTATTTTTTTTCACAAGAGATTCACCGTGACTTTACTATCTTTGCCTTACTGCACTAGCTCTTGTATGGGTAAAACTATGTTTGATGGATGTTCTTTATCGCTTATAGCACTTTTTTTAACACAAATACGAGCTAAATGACGATGAAAATGTACATAACAAGCTACAGCAAATGGTGCATGCATGCAACATGGAGAGCTTAGCGCACAAGCGCGTATGCATCTAACAATTAACTAGCAAAGTATATCACTAAAACCTTTAGATATAGAGAGAGAGAGATGCAATGAAATCAACCATCAACAAAGAGTTGACAAAAAATGGTTAAAACGCGCTGGTGACGTTTATTACTAACATGAGCAGCATGCAAACGCTGGGACGCGTGAAAGAGGAAACAATCTTTCACTGGTTTTGATTCAGCTTTAGATTTTTTTTACATATAAGCAACTCAACATATATCCCTAGTAACCTCAATGTAGCATTCCGGCTTCTTTCCGGCTGTATCTATTGCACCAACTTATTCTGTAAGCACCGACTGTAGTAACCAAACAGTGATTAATTCTTATCGATCGATATTATGCTTTCAAAATCTACTTTAGCTTTTAACTCGCACTGTACGAAAATACATCGTAAAATGCCTTTACTATGCCTATTTCTGTATGAGTGTGTGTGAGTGTTTCTTTATGCATCGGTGGAAAGCTTTTTGATTTATATTTAGCTCGTTTTAAAAATCTATCACATCCGGACGGGAATATGATATAAAAGTGGACATATAAATTCAATGCGTTTAAAAACTAATTGAAATCTTGCACCAAACTAATTGTTTGACAATTAAAACGTACAGCAATGAAATCCTGATCTGATACGCTGTATAAGCGAAGCTTATTTGCATATTTGTATGTGTTTGCAAGCATTTTCCACTTTACGGACATTTGGACTACAAGCAGTGTACACCAACTAATGTGTGGGTATTTGTTTGCATGCTACCGTTGACTATTGTTTTGGACAGTTTCAGAATGTTGTCTCTTTGTTGCTTTGCTTCTATCACCTACCAAGAATCGTGCCGGGATGCCTTCCCCCAGGCTAAACTATTTACCAGTACAACTGAATTCTAATACACGTGTAGAATGAGCGTATAGAGGGGGATAGAGTAGCAAGCGGAATATGATGCGATGATTTGCAAATTACACCTCCAAATCGTGTAAACTCGTTAGTCTCGTAAGTTATCCAGTCGGTTCCCCATTTGCTCAAAGGCGCATCTCCCATCAGCATGGTAACACAGTTCTCTCTCGTGCCTCGGTCCTCAGTTGATATAATCGTCACCGTCCAGATCCTCGCTCGATTCCGTCGATGTCAACGTCCAGCGGTTGTCGCTACCACTCTCCGGCTGTTCCCCGAGCGTCTGGTTGTATGCGCCGCGCAAGTTCACGTTACTGCTATTGCCAACATTACCTTGATACAAACGGCCTCCTGCAGCTATGTTTCCGACGCCACTGTGGTAGGACTGCGATCTCAACACGGAGCTAAAAAATAGGCACAGAAATTGGATAAATAATGGAGCTTAAATTTGTTTGTTATTACAACTACACAACTGCACAAGGTTCATTCTAGTTCTTTTCCCGAAAAAATGTGATTTAAACACAATTTCACACGAAGCCAAACTACCGAATGTTTCCCAAAACCTTTTTTTGCCCAAAAACCACAACAAACACCATTGGAAAAGGTACCATTGTTCGTCTATCAATCAGCTGATGGTTGAAAGATGCTTGAATGGAGGAATGTTTGTCTTATGATATGATTTTTAAGATAAAATCACATCATTTCGTGAGGTTACAACTTATCACAATCGTTTATAGACTCATGGTCAAGGAAAACGAGACCAGACGCGCGGCGAAAAAGATTGATCGTGTCTGTGAGTATATTTTACAACATTTACGACCCCCCTTAATAATTTATTACACTACAGCAGATACGATTGTGCGTTGACCGAGCGAGATAAGAGTTGATCGATACAGCAGTTCAACTGAATGCAAACAAACGTCCGGTTCCATCGATGGGGGACTTCAATTTAGCATTAAAACAACTATATACGACAAAACGAGCAGTAAACAAAACCACAAGATCAGTGAAAAGCACACACCCAATTACCGAAAAAAAGCCTAATTTGCTTGCATTGCAGTGCGAGTGAAGGAAGAGTTGCAGGAAGTGAAACAATAAAGTCAGGATATATTCCTATCCCACTAGGATCACTGTTTGGGAACTAAAATTACTCAAACATTACATAGAGCTTTGCATAGAATAAAGGAAACATCACGACTTATCAGTTTCGTGGACGATATAGCTACAAAGGTTTTTGAAAGGCGGAAAGATAAGACGTACAGAAAAAGAGAGCAGAAGAACAGAGACAGTAGTGTGTTTGTGTGTTTGGTGTGAGGAAAGCAAAAGCGTAGCAAACCTTTCACTCGATTTACTTTGCCGTTCCGAATGCAGTTGAGATTGCTGCTGCTGCTGCTGTTGAGCGGCAAGCTGCCGTCTGGATTCCTCCTGCTGTTTCTTCTTGCCCTCCAGCGCGGCTTTCATCGGATCGTAGCTCGCGCGCCTTCGCCACATCTCCAGCTCCTGCTCTTTCGCCACCTTGACGGCTGCAATGGAATGGAAAGCAAAAATGTTAGCAAACAGGCACGTACACCGTCGTACAAGCAAAGAGGCTTCTTCTTTCCATCGCTTTTCGCCGCTCGCGTTCACTTACGATCCTTCTTCGCGGCACCGCCCGTACCGCCCGTGCCACCGGCGCTCGACTTGCTGGCCGCACTGCTGGCCGACTTGACGCTGCGGGCGCTCATGCGCGTCGGATCGGTTCGGCTCATCGCTGACGAGACGGACGCACTGCTCGGGCTCTTCCGCACGCCCTCCTGGTTCCGCAGCAGATAGCTCTTCGATTCGTCCTTCTTCAGGAAGTTGGCCGCATTGGAGGATTTGTATTTCGAGATATCGAGATACTTCGGCTGCACCTTGCCGCCGGCACCGACCGCCGACGAGGCGGTCGAGTTGATCGACTGGGTGGAGTGCTGCTGTCCTTTGCCGCCGAGTAGCATCTCCCGCCCGGTCGCAGATTTGCGCATGTTCAGATCCTGCTTCATTCGATTCAAGCTCGAATCGCGCGGCATCGAGGCTCGATCCCTGCCGAGCCCACCGACACCACGCATCTGTACCGCACGTCGCGGCAGTTCGGGCGTGTTGGGGCAGGCCGCAGCACCACCGACGGCTTGCTTCGCACCACCCCCCGTTGCTCCTCCGCCGCCACCACCACCACCACCCGCCAGCTTCTTGTTCTGTTCCATCCGCATCAGGAACGTTTTGTTGTAGCGCGTGTTGGTGAGCGGTTCCTTCTCCATTCTGCCCCCATTCACGTCGAGATCTTCGTCGTCCAGATCGTCCACCGGATCTTCCTCGTCCGACAGCGAGTTGGACGAGTATCCATCCTGCTGCCGGCCTGCCCCCCGCATCTGCAAGCCATCGTCGTCGCCGTCGTTGATGTACAGCATCAGCTCGTCCGGATAGTTCGGGTCCATCACGAGCTGGTGCCGGTGGTGCGGTGGCTGCACCGTATGGTGATGGTACTGCTGCGGCTGAACCCCGCTATCCGACACGCCGGCAGCCATCTTCTTGAAGCTGGTGCTGCTGGCCGACTTCTGTATCCTTGAGCCACCGCTGGAGACCGTGCGCCCATTGACACCGGTAAGTCCGCCCGCCTTCGCCGACATTGTCGGGGTCGCCGGTTTCAGCGGCTTCACCGAGAATGAACTTGAGCGCTTTATAGGTGATGTAAGATGCTGCTGCTGCTGCTGTGATTGGGGTTGTATTTTCTGTACACGATTCACGGCGACCGACTTCTGGTTGGCCCCGATCGCTTGTTTGGCACCGGTGGAAGTTTGCAAATGCTGCTGCTGAACACTGCCGGGCGTTTTCCGCGGACCAAGCGACATCGCCCTCGGCCGGGGCATTACACTGTCCACCATCAGTGCCGCCTGCCTCCGCTTCAGCTCCATCTCCTCCTCATCTTCCTCCTCCTCCTCCTCATCGTCAATGTCCTCTTCGAACTCTTCCTCATCGTAGTCCCTGCAGTCGTCCGGATCTTCCAAATCGTCCACCACGCCACCGTCGGCATTGACCAGCTCACCACCACCATTCCCTCCGTAGTACCCCGTAACAGCCGAATGATCAAACTGTTGGAAGCATTTCACCGGCTTTGGCGGCAGCGAAGACATCACACCTTCATACGAGTTGTGCCGCGTATGATAGCGCTTGGTGAAATCTAGCTTCGGGCTGGTGGTCGTGGTGTTGGTGTTCAGGCTGCGGGTCATGTGCCCCGTTCCGGCACCACCACCATTGGGCAGGTAGCCGGCCGTCGGAGAGGACAGTGGATCCGCCCCACCATCCAGCGAGTGGTTGCGCTTGTGCCCGTGCCCACCGCCAACGTTCTGGTGCAGCTGATGGTGATGCAAGTTGCTGCGCTGCTGCTGCTGATGATGATGATGGGAAGGTGAGTACAGCGGTGAGCCCATGTCCGCGTAGTTGTTACTGTGCAGCCCCGGGGAATGGATGGGCGAGTGTAGCGAATTCATCGGTGACACCTTCGGAGACATCTTGCGCGAGGCCGGGCTGAGCGGGCTGGACGAGTGATGGGAGGAGCTGTTGCGCAGCGAATTGCGCCGCTGCAGGTTTTGCAATGTCGAAATTGCGGCGGCCGTTTTCTGCAGATACATCTCCGTTTCGTTACCGGAAAGATCCTACGAAAGAGGGAAGGAGAAGGAAAGGCACAGAAAGGGAGAGTGTGAATTAAACAGCTACAAATTTGTTTGTTTTAGTTCATCCATCCAACAGTTGTGAAAGAGAGACGTCAGTTAAGCCTCATCCAATACATTCAATCATGCTCCCGTTCTACCCAAGGTTAGCGCTGGCGGGGAACTAACCTAACGTATACAACCAGCTGTGACTGCATTCTATCACACAGCCAGTGGTTCGGAGAAGAACTGTGCGCTATAAATAACTCCACAACTACTGAAACTACCGCGGCGAACTAAACCCCGTCAACCGGTGGCCTAGACATACTGACGATGGTACAGCACCATCCTCTCACCACGCTGGCACCGAACTCATCAACATTAGGCGTCAACATTAAGTCCCTGGTAAGAATAAACACACAAAAATACACACTCGTACGACCACCGTTGCTTCACCACGGAAGCATTCTTCGCCACTTTTGGGTGGGATAAATCTTCTCATTTACCATTCACGCTACAGGCTGCTGCTGCGACTCATCCACCTCCAGCTGGCATCTCTTCTTACATGAACGTGTGCTAACGAATTGGTGTACGAGCGGGATGGGCATCATCGCACCGTTCCTTCACACCACAAACCAAGCATTGCGGACATCTCCTGCTCCCTTCCAAATGAATGCCAAAACATCTCCCCTTGCGCCCTACGACTACGGGTGCTTGATTCTCATCATTCTGTTCGCTTTGGGTCGTATGCTGAATATTGCAGGTGCCGACAGCAACTCGTTCCGTTTCGGAAATTCAATCTCTACTACAATAATGTGCAGGGGAAGAGTTGTGAGTCCGGCTGTCGAACTCCGGGCGAACAAATTAGTGCAAGCCACGTAGTTGTTATTATGTTTGGCAGCCTGAACTTGCCTTTTTTTCTCCAAAGGTTATTTCTTGAAATATTAACATCAAGCGAACTGCACAACCAAGGAGAAGCAATTAAAATCATTAACCTCCAAGCTGTCAGCTGTCCACTCTTTAGCTGAACGATCGGATGTCCTCCTGCTACTATCTACTGCTGGTTTCGAATAAATTTACCCTTTTTATATTTAGAACGTTTGAAGGTTTTCAAACCGATTCAAATGTCAAATGGCCTGGGGTCTGCTGAATAAAACAAAATCAAACTACACGAAACCCCAAGCACGACCGTGATGACCGTGAAGAACTAAAGTTCTGCCGTTGTTTGCAATTAAGTGGATGCATCAATTATAGATTTATGCCATAAATATTCACATCCCATAGTTTTGACATTGAACTCCGTCGTGTGTACGATATTCTTCATAAATTTCGTCTTTAAGCATTAAAAAACCCTCCCCATACATGGAATATATCCTCCAGAGAAAAGGTTAGAGTATCATTTCCTTGCAGCATCCCCCTAAACTCAGCAGAATAATAATTTATTCCATCGGAAATCTACGCCACCACAAACAAAACCCCACTTATGACACATCTTGGTTCTCCCACGACGATCCGTAGTTCCATTTATGGCGTTTTCGATGAGGGCAGAGGGCTGTGCGATTTATTGAATTTACATGAACTCTCCATTATCACCTTCTACTACCACGTCTACCACGTCTGGGGCATGGCAGGGCACCCCGTCGTAAACAGCCTTCAAAATCTGTCATCATTAATGAGAGACCATCCCTTATCCCGGCGCTGCAACAAGTACTACACACTCATGTGAAGAGACAACTTTAAGGTCGCGTTCGGTGCTGTGTAAACGCTCGTCTATGGGCTGTCCTTGACATTTCGAATCCCGTGAAACCTCCTCATGCCACTAATCATTGAATTTCTGTCCCTTCGAGCGCGATAGCGCACACACACACACGGAGAGCAGTCCCCAGAGACACTTTGATCATTGGTTTTGTGGCCTTCGATGGATGGACAGTCCTTTATTGCAAGAGACGAGGTGCTTCATCTTTAAATCTTTAATCTTTAATTTCACAAGCTTACAGTTACAGTTTTTTCCGTAAAAAGGTACGTTTTTGCATACACCATAAATCCAAATGATACAGCGAAGTAGTTGTATCGTTTACACCACCCTCGCATATTTATTTACATTGTGCTAATGTGCCAGTGGCACGCAGAACACCGCTGGAATGCAATCCACCACTGCCCGCCATATAAAGGTGAGAACCAGCCGGCCGCCAAATAAGGCAACAAAACTACCAGGAAGAAGCCGGAATCTACATTAATACAGCCAAAAAGCGAAGCTCAGCGTTCATTAGCGTCTCATTTATTAGTGGAATAGTTTTACGAGAAAACCTGGAGCCCACCATCATCACCTCATGGCATAACACGCACTAACAGCACTACGGCATGCTAAAATGCCCTTCTAGCGCGAGCAATCTTTCGGTTGAAGGTCTTTTGTTCCCCTCGCTGCTGGTATGCTGCTTCCGTGCCATGAGCGATGCGCTTCCGCGCTAGATGCAGAAGTACCATCCGCATTTATCTACAGTGCAAAATATTTAAAGCATTTTCTAACGAAGGTGTTTTGTTCACTTTCGTTTTTGCATTTCGATGCCCCAGCATCGAGCATGATTTTTTTTGTACATAGTTAAACATCTTACATCCCTTTTTGGCCCTCAGATTTGCCTTGACATTCACAGAATTCACTTAAAAGTTTAACATCTTCCCACAAACAAAGCCACAACAAGTTCCGGGACCAAATGCTGCTGCTAATCGTTTATAATTAGACACCGCCGCCAACAATGAATTCATCATAAAGCGGTTTTGAGGAATATTGTGGCGGCGGCGGCGCGCTAGTTTAATTAGCATTTAATTTGCCCAGCTCTTTTTGCCGGAGTTTCATTTAACACCACGTTCGTTCATCAGTTATCATCCGGTTGTGTTAATTTTTACATCATTCTGTTATTCCTTTTCTATCATATTTCACGTTACTCGAATTATTGTGATTTCATTTGAATGTTTTGAGCTACTTGTGTTAAATAGGAATCTACTTATTGAGTTGCAAAGTCCCCCGGCCAATAAAGCACACAAAATACAATGCGTGTTATAACCGTGGGAAAGCTTAATTACAACTTGTCGCACATTGAGTAACCTCTGATTGAATTAGTACAATTAGTAGGATTGCAACGTAAACAAGAAGCTAGACAAAACGATACTATCCTCATTTCGAATCAAACCCGATCGCTGAAGACTAATTACACACTACGGTAGAGCATTTAATTGGGAAAAAACTAGTACATTAATCGAATCGTCTACACGTCAATTGGTGATCGTCTAGCAAATAATCGATCGTGTATGACGAGCCGATTGGAATGAGCTAAAGCAATTCAAGCGCAAAATTTTGGTGCAACCGTTGCAATTAAAGCTGCCCAATCCAATGCGAATTCAGCGGTCCAATTGTCATACCAGGAAATAAACATTAGCTGAACTTTTTAAGGCTTTTATACAACTCTTTTTAGAATAGCGATCATTTTCACTTCCTTCTAGAAGCAGACGTGTAGGACAAACGAACCGAAAATCACGTACACTCTCTGTCCAACAAAAGGCACGTGAATGGTCTTTGATTTGAACAGTCTATCACTCTCGCGTGCAGCTCGAAAAACACTGATAAGGTGGGCCCGGCCGTACGTTCAAAGCAAACAAATCTAGCGACACAATACGCTACGACTCCCGACCGTGGCACATTGTAATACGTTTCCTTTAACGCTGTGTGTTTCGCAAAACATTTAAATTATCTCTTTCACTCGTCTGACTCATTCCCCAAAGGGTGAATTATGGAGAATTTGCAGAAGCGATTGCAAAATTATGTCATTAAATAAAAGACGGATCAAGACGGAACAAAGCCCGAGCCATACAGAGACTCATCTTGACCGTTGGACATCTATTTTGCAGATAAGACATTGAAACAGCACTGAACAAAAGTCATCAATGACTCATTCTGGTCACGCTGCATTCAAATCGGTTCCTTGTATGGGAACTTTTTGCTTTACCTTTCCTCCCCTTCATCCCCATTATGCGACTCTCTCGACAGCACAGGGAGAGCAATCATTGTACGGTTGGATCAATGCTCGTCGTGTGCTGGTTCACCCAGCTGAAGAGGGACACTTGGTCATTAAGCAAGCACACAACATAAATCAATGTGCCATGAAACGACACCCACAAGGGAGTCGGCGCTGTTATTGTCCGGCAGCGATCGTCTAGATATCGTCTGGATTTGTTTCACCGTTTGTTAATAGTTTATCTCCTCTCGGCAATTCTTTCGGATTCTAGCAAGCTTATGCAAAGTAACTGTCAGGCTCTATAAACTTCAAGAGTTTAGCGGTCGGCGACAACAAGAAGCCTGTCGTCTAGAAACTGTCGTAAATGACCATTTTTGGAAGTTCTTCATTAGTATAAGCGTATCCAGGAGAATGTGTTTCGAGTTTAAGCAAAAAAAACGGGATAAAGTTTCCGTGGGCAGTTTTATCACTTAATCACTATAAAATTTTCACACAAAATTCGACATCTTAATGATCATTCAAACGAAATTGGGAGGTCAAAAACATCACATAATACACAAGCAATTAAAGCAGCGAGTGAAAGCGGGCAGGTTTGATAATATAAGAGCGAGTTTGATAAACAAACCATTAAGTAACTATTTGCTCAAACACCAAACGAAACGAGCGAAAGCATAACCGCTCCCGACCGCTCCCGTTTGACACGCGTGCGGGTGGTGCCGCGTTCGATTACATCAATCATAAAAGTTAACTCACTTTCACTGATTTGTTTGGCAGCAGCAGTAGGAGATTGGAACAAATCCCCATACCCGCCCGATGCAACGAGATACACACGGTATCTTGAGCTTACCGCTAGTAGCAAAGCAATATCGGCTTCCTCGATCGGCTGCTCTCTTCAACTCCACTCTCCCATTCACCATTACAATCTTCCCCCAAACCTTCACCATTTTTCATTACTTTTCCACTCTGCTTCTACCCCCCTGCTGGTTGTTGGTTGTGAACACTTGTTGAATAATTCAAGCGTAGCTGCTGTTGCTTTTTATCACTTCGATGCATCGAAAATTAAAACATCAAACCGACGACCCGTAAGAGCAACGGCGAAGATCCGGCCACTCGTCCGGATACACCGGCACACACCGCCGCCGCCATGGAAAACGCACACACACGTCTTGCGCAAATGCGTCTCTGTGCACAATTAATACGATGCGCATGCAACCATGACGCACCCGTTACGACGATATATGGAGCACACAAAGCGTAGGCGATAAAGGTACAGTACTGTTCCAATTTTGTGTATTTTTTTTTTTTGTTCACTCTCTATCACGCTAAAATTCAATTTGCTGTCTGATTTAATCCGTCCCGAGATGATAGATAACGGCTGGGAGTGGTTCGGCATTCTTTGTTAAGATCCCTGCTCTGATGCTCTTGCTTGCCCGGCTAGAATGAGCTGATTTATATTGCTTTACTGCTGCTGATTAATCGGGCAGTCCCGTGGAGCAGTGGTAAGTGCTCGTGCTCGCTTACTGTAGGTCGTGTGTTCAATGCTTCTCTCAACCAGTTATCGCTTGAGCTATTATGAGGCAATCGTTTTCCGTACGTTATTCTTCTATGAATGGGATCTATCAACATTGCAATGGAAAAAGATAAGTCCGTTCTGAACAATCTTCTTCTTCTACATTACAATTTACACATTTAGCGTGTATTGCATTAAACGGAAACGGGACTGTGTGTTGAAATGTAAAGCAGAAAATGAAAATACGTGAAAATGTTTTCCGTTCGTCTTTCATGAGCTTTAATGATGAGGTAAGATCCGGTACACAACGGCGGTGGTGACTTTGTCCAATCGTCACTACTACTCTCAAGCTCACGCCATCATTCAGGGAAACCATTTTTCACTTTTACTAACACTAACCCCTTTACTACTGAAATGCTTTATTGCAACATACCGAAGGAAACCATCACACGATCAACACTACCAAATGAGCGGACGAACTATTTTTACGATCCATGTGCCCTATGGCTACAGCACATCGACCACCTTAACTGTGTGTAACCAACCAAATGTAAAAAATAAGTTCCCCTCACTACACTAAACACAGCCCCACATCCCGCCTCCTCTCACACCAAGATTGATCGTGATCTTGATTTTCACGATCATGGACCGTGTCACTGGTGGTGGTGAAGACGCTTTTTTGCTGTCGCTATTTATAGGAACATACTGTAACGCCACTGGAACGAGGCACGAACACGGTTGGCACAAAAAAATTAAAACCACAAAAAATGGAGATAAAAATGATACATTTTCCTGCTGCGCATAAAATTGCAATCAAAAGTATTTCATCCCAACGCTGTGCATAATATTCAATCCGCAAGCATCAAAATAACATTTGCAAACATTGTTGAATGTAGGTTGTTAGCATCGCCTTTTCCAAACCGTCTTTCTTTGCCACGGTTTAACATTTCACCCACAGTTCTGATCTTCAAACGTTTGCTCGCCATAAAACCAATTTTATGGACTTGATCCAGGTCACGCGCATCTCTTTTGCGTGTGTGTGTGTTTACCAGTTTCGATCTTAAATGTCAAGACTGTTGACAACCTTCTTAAAGCTTGTAACGATTGCTGTCCACGGATGCGGTTGAATGCCACCGGAATTACTGCCGGCGAGAAGAAAAACAACACAACGCACATATGCAACTCTCTTTCCACTCCGGATGGGCAAATCTTGCGCACCAAAGGGAAATGCACCGTTAAGCATCCAATCCAACGTTTCTCCGGCAGTAGCGGCAGCAGCAGCAGTACTGGATCGTTCAAATGCCTTTAAATGGACGTGCTTCGCGTAAAAGGGAATAACTGTTGGGGGGGAAAATCAGCACCGGCAAATCAAACAAACGAAGCCTGATTTTCTCTCTCTCCCACGGGTACGAGACTGCTCAGAACATTTCATCTCTTTTTTATAAGCACAGCTGTTTCTATCTACCAACCGACCCGGTGTGGTCAGTGCGCGCACCGTTGACCCCTTTGCCATACGGTACCACACAGCCAAATTATTTACAAACCCACCCACAGATACCATTCAGGTTAAACATTTAATTCTATCATCTACCTTAAACCGCTTACCAACATGCATACAAACTTACACATACACACCCTCCACTCTACTATTAAATTGGAGCACACCTAAACCGCAAACGAACGGTAAAATCGCGCCGGTAAACACATCAACAAATACGGCGTGTAACCAAACAGGTCGAACCGAGGAAAAGAGGGGAAAGGAAGCAGTGCGTTAGAGCGTTAGCTATTTTTTTTTTTTTTTCATCGACACACGTATAATGTCTTCGTTCGCATTCGCTTACATAGCTGCCTTTTTTGAAGCAGAAATTTTGATGAATTTTGAAAAAATACCAACACAAAATTAACAATGCAAAAACATCACAAACAAAAAAAAAAGAGACATACACGAATGTTTGGCTTGGAGGAGAAATGATGGATAAACAAAACTTCAAGATCAAGATGGCACACACAAGATGAAGCCGAAATTATGATGACGAGATGTCGTGAGTTCCCCACACACAGTTCCCCGACAGACAGAAAAATAAAAACCAACAAATTTCGAGCTTCAGATGAGCCCATCGTAACATGAATAATGCATTTTCTTTCTCGGATGCAGCGGAGTTGGCGGCGATGGTTGTGTTGTGATAGCTGGAGGAAGAGTTTAACTTTCCTTTCGTTACAAAAAAACACTGCTTTTCTGCCACATCATTTTGCCCGTGGTACACCCCGCACCGCCACCACAACGAGGAATGATAATGCTGGCGAAATGATTAATTTGCCCCAACAAGCACAGAGAGCCGCGCCCCACGGTGATGTAGATTTTATCTAGATAAGCATTAGTTTTGTTCCATAAACGAGGTTGTTTATAAAGCGGGTTTTAATTATTTTAAAGAAGGCATCAAAAACAGAGCTCAGAAAGAGTGGCTCTTTCCTCAACTTATGTTTCATTATCTACCGATCTTTTCATGATAAAAGTAATAATCCTTGGAGAAAGCAGGATACAATCGTATACTTCTTTGTTTACCGCCCTCTCTTCATCCTAATCATGGCTCTAATTGGACCTTATTATCCCTCAATAAACATTTATTAAAACCTTGACAGCTAGGATCAATCCAGATTAGAACCTATGATCTTTAGGGTGGCAAGCCTGCATCATATCCACACGACCATGGGAGCGCCTAGCAACAGGATGCGTTAATTTCCTAATTAATCATCAAGCATCCATTCTCAGTACTCTTCGCTTTATTAACATTTCCTTCCAGCTAGCTAACAAGCCCTTTCGCAAACATCTATATAAATTCGTCTTTTTGATATTGTTGTACGTCAATCATACCACACCTGCCTCGGGTTTATTGCACTCAAAGGAAGGTAACAGGAAAAATTAACGACCAAAGCTGCTCCCAGAAACAGAAATCGATGAAGTAAAGGCAGGGCAACAGCAGCCACCACACACTGCCCCACACGTGCCGTTACTCTTTCGGGCCGTCATTTTGTGCAGCAAATTCCTATACGAACCTCACCCAACCGCTGCTGGGGATGAGTAAATAAAGAATGAACAAGGGAGTTGTTCACCCGCAAGTCAGATTACGGCCAACAACCGCGCATGGAGATTGATAAGCACCGTACGAGCTGTACGGGCGGAAATTGGACAGACAATACCAAATATTTATCAAGGTGAAGGTCTGCTAGGAAAACAGGTTAGAATGTACAAGCTCCTGTTGTATTTAAAAGCCTCGGGAAGAACGTTACTGCTGCTGCTGATGGCATGATAATGAAATAACAATCTAATACCGACTGCAAAACCACAGCCGAACAAGGGACCACAACCGCTGGTAGCAGGTCGGTCGTCACGAACTGGAAATGCAAACCCCGACTAACAGACCGCACCGGCAACCAGATGGCCTTGTCGCTACGCGATCATTCGATCGCGTTGAGCATCATGGAGTTAGCTGCTATATTGAACAGTGAGCAAGATTTTCTCGCCGTTACTAATTAATTTCATTTTGTAGGCAAAATTGTACCATTCCGGTACTGTCCAATCTTCTACCGCTGCTTAGTTCCTTTGCAATGTATTTAAAATAATAAGTAAACTAAAACAAACACTAACGGCGTTCCACTTTCCACAAGCACTGGAAGAAACCACCAAACCACTTTCCACCTCACTTCCTGCCGCCAGACAATTAGTTTCGATTTTTGATTCAATTCCAACTGAAAGAGAAACTTGCCCACCAAAGCCAATCCAAACCCCAAACCCCCCTTCAGGGAGATGGGTGTACTGCGCAAAGCTCGTTGAAAGTTGAGAAACGATCTAGCAGTGCAAAACCAAAAAAAAAACGAAAGAAAAGCAGAAAACCGATCGATGGGACGAAATCGAAACTGAAAATCGATTCAGATGAGGAAGCAACACAGCGCCAGGCCTCTCCAATGGAAAACTCCACCACACCCGACCGATTGCGATGGATCCAACACGAACCATCAGGGGTGGCTGGGGGGGGGGGCATATCTTGGGAGAAATGGAGTTCACGTATGACGTTAGATGCAGCACGGTTATGAGTGAACGATCATCTCGATCTAACGAAACATTGTAGCTATATTTGACTTTCAGACACCTACCAGATAGGACGAGCCGATGTATTGGTGTGTCGTGAGACATATATTGCTTCTAGAGTCTGTACAAGATCGTGATCTACGATCACGTGGACAGGATCGCCAGATCTTTTAGTTCACAACGCACAACAAACAAAGCGTTTGTAACAGAAGCAAAAACCCAAAACCGACGTATTGCAACTGTCAGTTATTATAGAGCAAATGCGATCATAAATGCCTAATACCGTTAACCTACCGAAAGTGCCACAATGCTTTACACAAGTGTCTATTTCAACCTTTGCAACCTGTCTTTCCTTTTCGGTTCAGCAATATTAAAAAAATCTCGTGACACAGGAATGTGTTCATTTCCCCCCTAGCGAACCAACGCAGCTTCATCATGCTTATGATCATCATTCCGCCAAACCGATCATTACGGCGGTTTGCCCAAGTGTGTGAAAATAAATCCGTGTGCGCGCACAACAGCCTTAAGGTTAAGTAGCATGTGCAGTAAGCGCGCGCGCACACAGATTTCACGTGTGCGTGAGTCGTGTGTACGTTTTTTTTGTGCCGTAAAATATGTGTAGCCGTTGGGGGAGGGAAGGAGGTCTGTTATGATCTGATAGGTGAAGAAAAACACAAACACACATCACACGACCATTTTCAAGCCAAGCGCGATGAACTATTCGCTAATTGTAGTATTAAAAACGGCGAAGTGGTATTTTTGCCCCTCAATTCCCCTCCCAAGCACGGACGGGAACAGAGGCGAAGAAATCCATCGGAGAAAGTTGCACCCTCCTTCTACCTCCACCAACCAGGGGAAGTGCAGGGGGAGTAGGCGGTTGGCCGGACGAAATTGGATTGAATTTTGTGTGTTTTTCCTTCACATCTTGCGGATTATTAGATGTAGGTTTTTCTTGTTTGTGGTCGGTTTGGTTTTGTTTTTTTTATTTGCAATCCTTTCCTCGCCTCAAGGGTTTTTTTTGCATTGGCTTCATCTTTCGTCGTTTCATATTTTAAGCCACCGCCTGCGTCCAATATTTATTGATGCTCACCAGACACGGCCCATCCTTCGGCAGCTTTATGAAGCGAAGAAAACATGCTTCAGGTTAAAGCAAAATTCATCATCCGGCAGAGGTGCGAACATTTGTTGTTCAGCTTCCATCATAAATTGGCAGACCGTGTTTTGCACTTTTGCTTGCGTATTTTTTTTTTTTTTTGCATATTTATGCCGTACCCGATCATTACGCCGCACTGAACGAGCAAATAGGCAATGGCATATGGTTGTGTTAAATATATGCTGTTTTGACTAAAGTTTCTCTTCCAAAGGATGGTTTATTCAAATTCAAAACGCTCTTCTGAACCAATTGAGCACTTGTTGGATTTCATGCGTTCATGTTAAACATCAAATATTATCGAATAAAAAAACCAGAAAAAACATGGAATCTTTTCTCCGCAATATTTTCCCACGATCAAGCACAAACAAAATGGAACGGAAAACAACACGCTGATAAAAAAAAACCTGGTGTGTAATGGTTTGGTAATTTATTTGATGAAATTTGTTGGAAATAAAAAACCACATCATGTGGAAATAGAACCGATGAACCTATTTTCCTCATTTTTATTGATCCATTCGCAGTCTATTGTGCAATTCAAACTAATGTTGAGCGCCAATTTAAATTATTATGATGTCCAACAAACCAAAGGAGAGTATAATTATTAATGGCAGTTATTAACGATTACAGTTTTAAGGCCTAGGAATGGGTGTAGAAAAATTTAAACAATTTAAGTTGAAATCATCTTCGTTTTGCTATGAATGACTTCATATTTTGCATAGGAATCACCTACAAAACAAAAATAAGACACAACACGATGACCTCACACCCGCTGGCATTACAGATTACCGTCCGTTTCCCCCCACAATACGTTTCAGGGTGGCCCAGCATGCCACCACCGGGCATTGAAAATTCACATTCCATCCGATCAACAACATCAAAAGCGTGAATCTGCCAGTGGTTAAAACATGGAAAGCCGCTAATAAAACCAGCGAAAACTGCACCGAAAAAAACGCAACGAATCGCAAACCGTGCCATCCGGAGGCGCGAAGGAGGACAAACCTAAACGATAGCTTTAAGCCATAATTGGCCATCGTCGCCAATGTCGATCTGCCGGGCGCTGCTCATTTTGGCCGACTGACACAAAGGGAATGGAATAAAATCGAGGCGAACAAAAAAAAAAACACAGTTCGTCACCTTGAACGTCACACGTCCTCCCACACACACAAACACACTGGGGAGGGGGGCTCGAGGAATGCACAGTCACCCCATACTGTGGTGGTGGTTGCACGACCCCGTCTGGCTATAGAGAAAGAGAGAGTTAGACATGACGGCGGCAACAGTGGGAATTTATCGCACGGATTATGGATTACAGAGTTTGAATTGACGCGATACAAATCGAAAAGCAAATATATTTCCTGCGGCAACAAACCGAATTCGAACAGCTTGAACGCAGTGTGCAAAAGCCGTCTCCCCAATGAGATCAATAAGACAATGTTGATAACACATATCGTGTGCATGATAACACACAGACAACAAGGTTCATCGTGAAATAAAGATTTACAGTACAGTCAGTGCTCGTGTTACGTGGTTAATGCGAACCAGCGTACTTCAGCGTAACTCGAGTGGAGTAAATATTAATTATAGCATAATTATTAATAAAAAAAACAGTAATTTGATCATTTGCGTGTCGAAAATTTGCTCAACATATTGTCCAATTCGAAAAATCACCTTAACGAGATTAAGTTTAACGAATTAATTGTATAGATCTGATCAGCTGACGATAATCACAGCATCTTCTCGGTACAAAGCGAATGATTCATTCGCACCATAACCTTTATTGGCTACTATATTGGAGCTTCCGCAAGCTTCCCTATGACCCTATAGCAACAGTGAGGGTCTAACATACAACAAGCTGTAAGTTCGAATCTCATCTCGCGTATCATCAGCTAATCGTAATCATATCGATCGTTTGCGTTCGCGCGATGGTTTTAGCTGCTTTTGTTTTACGGAACTGATTAGTGGTGGAAGCTCGGAATCGGACCTATCCGATTCCGTTTCCGTGTCCGGAATCAATTCCGGAGCCGATACCCATGCTAGAATCGATTCCGATTCTGGAGCCGATTCCGAAGTTGACTCCGGAGCCGATTACCGAGTCGGCTCCGGAATCGATTCCACGATCAGATTCGGCGGGAATTGACCTGAGAATCGCAATTTGCCCCGATAACGGAATCATAATCGACCCCAGAATTATAATTAGCTCCGGAATGTGAATTAGTTCTTGAATTGAAAAAAGAAGTTTTAGAAGCGAAATCAATCCGGGAATCTCCATGAGAATAAATCTTTTACAAGCAATTTTTTTTCGGTTATCAATACGTAGTATGATTGGACCCAAACGCCTATTTTCATGGCGATGCCAAAACTGACTCCGTTTGGAAGCCGATTCTAATTTAAGAGCCAATTCCGATTCGAGAGCCGATTTCGATTCCGGAACCAATTTCCAAGTCGATTCCGGAACCGATTCCGATTCCGGAGTCGATTCCGATTCCGGAGTCGATTCCGGAACCGATTCCGATTCCGGAACTGATTGCGATACCGAAGCCAATTCCGGAATTAAATATGGAACCGAATCCGGAACCAATTCCGGAGTCGATTACGATTCCGGAGCCGATTCTGGAATCGATTACGGAAACGGAAACCTACTATCCGGAATCGTCTCCAGAAAAATGCAGAGCTAGCCGGAATCGAGTCCGACCAAAACTTCATTTTTCCCATCACTAGACCTGTCTGAAGGCTATTCACATATCAATAGAAATCGATCAAAGCCGCCGAACTAAATAAGAACAGATTTAAATAGGATCATATCTTAAAAGAATAATTGAAAAAGTGTTTTGTTCAACACCAAAAAACCATGTACAGCAGATTTTAATAAAATTCAATTTATACTTTGAATCGAAAATACACTGTAAAAACCATGAAAATGATGACTTCTGTCTATCATTAGTCATCTTTTCCCCATAAAAGCCGTTGACACGTTGAAGATACACAAATATCATAGGTATTTTCCTGCACAATTTGCGTCAGGCAACCTCCACAAACCCCGCACGAAACATACTTCAGTGAAGATGACAAACCTCTTTCCCTCCGAAGCTTTTGACACCTCTCATCCCCATACCCGATCGATCATCACTTCTCACACCCGCGTCTGTATTTATCGGTGTACACGGGGTACGGCCCAAGGTGAGTTCACCGTTTGGTGAGGCATGAGTCACTAACTACCAACCTCCTCCTCTGTCTGTATCGCAAAACAGATCCAACAACCACCTTCCTCCAACCAAACCAAGTTGGGCACATGAAATCCATTCGAAACCGTAAAAGCAGCACACAACGCAAACCTCCCCGAACCAGGATATAGTATTTCACCACCACTCACGGTGTTCCGTTTCTACCTTCTCTCTCCCCCTGTGTTTTCACCCTGTGTCTAGCTGCATGAAAAAGTAAAACGGGGCCACCGAATTATGACTTCATGATTTCACCTGTCCATGAAAACCCCGCACGGTGTTGTGTGTGTGTGTGTGTTTGCTAGTACGTTAACCAGGTCTATCGGTGCCTTATTGAGAGAGGAAGAGCGTTAGTCGTCAACTTACCGAATTGCTTCCCTGCAGGCTGCGATTGCGGCTGACACTCCGGGCCCGCCCGATCGATCCAATCGGGGACGGGATCTTGCTCGGGCTCATGGGCGGCTTCGAGGCGGCCGACGGTGTCACGGGTGACGGATGCTGATTGTGACCGTACCGGCGCATGGAATCGCGCGAACCGGTGCGGGCAAACTCGTTCATACCGTACGGTAGCGGTTCCCGGAACGGGTCCTCCTCCGGCGAGGTTGTCGCAAGCAGCTGCTGAAGCTGCTGTTGCTGCTGCTGGTGCTGCTGCTGCGCACGGAACACGAGCGGATCGCTGCCACCGCCGCCGGTCGAATGTTGTCCGCCGCGCACCACCCCCCGGTAGTGCTGCCGGTGGTCCAGATTGTCGCCGAACTCTTCGTACCGCTTCGCCTCGTAGTAATCGCTCTTGGTCAGATCGATGTCGAAATCGTACCCGAACTGATTGCTTCGGCTGCGCCTGGTGGTTGCTGCGCCCAGCTCCTCCCCCTCGCTGCCCTCACCCCCGTAGCTGCGGGTCATTGAGCCGGCCGCAGTACCGTACGCGGTCGTGGCCGGCGGCGGATCGTGCGGATGCACCTTCGGGCTGGTCGTTTTCGAGTACTCGCGCGCATTCTTCGCCCACTCCTGGATCCAGTCTTTCTTCGTCGCGACCGAGGTCAGGGCCGCCACGTCGGACGGTGTTTTCCGCCTGCCGCCGACCGGGCTGGCGTCTCCCTTCTTCGCGGCCTGCAAGCGCTGGTGGGCACCGCCGCCTTGGTGGTGGTGTGCCTTCTCCGAGTCGGTGTAGCAGTTCAGTATCTTCCGCTCCTCGTCCGGTGGGTGGTCGTCCTTTCCTTTCGACCTTTCCGCCCCGCCATCGTCCCCGCACTCCGCTCTGGTGGCGTGTATGTTCAGCTTCGCCACACCCTGCACGTACTCCGAGCTGTCAATGTGCGATTTGGTTAAACTGTTGCGCCGTCTCTGTCCGCCCGGGACCGCATTACCACCCCCGCCCTCGAGCAGCGTCGGCTTCACGCTCAGAATGCCGCTCGTCGTCACGGAGGTAAAGGTGCCCTGGTCCGGCGAGTCCAGTTCCGGCGCGGTCAGCCTGATCGATTCCACTCCCTTCCTCGATGAGCCGCCGCCGCTGCTGCCGCCCGTTTTATGCGTAATGTTTTTCATCCTCGATTTGAGCTTCTCGATGTAGGACTGTTTGCTTTTGGTGCGCTCCCCGGTGCCGCCGCCCGTTCCCTTGGGCGCCGCCGGCTCGTGAAAGTAGGAAACTTCCAGTATGTTGTGCTTGCGGCTTTCCGGCGCGACCCCCTCCACCTGCTTGCCGCTGCTCGTCGTTCGCTCGAGATCAATCACCTCCAGCTCCTCCCGAAAGTCGGTGGGCCGTACGGGCGCCGGCTGCACCACCGGCACGGGATCGACCATCTCCGGCGGCAGGGCCGCCACGTGCCCAGCCGGCCCGATACGGTCAATGTTCATGAGCTCCTTCTGCTCCTCGGTGTAGTTCGCCCCGTCGATCGTGTACGTGCCCGCCTCGCTCACATCGTCGTCGTCCTCCTCCCCGTCCACTCCGTCGCCGCGCGACTTGCGGAAGTTTTCCAGCGGTGCCTCCAGACATGGAATGCCCCCGTGACACGAGCCAAGACTTTCCACGGTAAACTCCGAGCTGGAGTACGAGTAGTCCTTCCCCTCCAGCCCTTCTCCCACCTGTTGCTGCTGCTGCTCGAGGGCTAACGCAAGGGTGGTCGACTTTGGGGCGAACCGGTTGGCGGCATTGTTGGACCGTCCGGTCGGTTGCGCTGGCTTCGCCCCTCCTCCCATCTCGCTCATGCTTGTCCGGGGGCTCCAGCTGTGCCGCTTGGTGGCGGAACCGTCCCCCCGCCCGACCGTGCGCTGCGTCTTCTCGCGCAGCTTCACCGCCACCGGCCGGCCCGTCACGTCGTCGATCACAACCATCTGGTCCGGGGCGTCCGCCGTTTGCTGGGGCTGCTTGTTGTTGCGCCGGGGCAGATTCACGCTGCCCGGTGCCCGCGCGCCCTGCTGCACCCGGCCTGACCCGGCCGGGGAGTTCGAGCAGGACTCGAGCTTCGACAGCGATACGCCCCGCTTGTGGCGCGCCTGGAACCGCTCCAGCATCTTTTCGTGCCGCTGCGCGTCGACCGGTTTCTTCCCGTCGCCAAAGTCGATCGTGAACGCGAACGCATTCCGCACCGAGTCCGAAACGAGTGCGCCGTTCTGTTCGGCCGCGTTGTCGACCATCGGCTTTCCGCCGCTCGGCTCTTCGCTAGCGCTGCGGCCCGCTTTGAGCATTTCGTGCAGGGAAAAGCTTTTCGACACGGCTGGCCGCTCGAACCCGCCCGTACCGGGGCCAACAGCAGCTTCCGGCGAGCTGTCGCTTTTCTTCGAGTTTTCCGGCGTACAGTCCGTCTTCTCCTGCTGGTGGTCCGGATCGTTCGGGCTGGTCGGTGTTGTTGTGTCCGATTTGACTGCGGCCGCGCCATCCGCCGTCCGGTTGCTTTCGGGCGGGGAGGCGGTGCTGGACTGCAGATTGCTCACCCCTCCGATATTGCACTGCATTTCGCCGAACGGATCCATACTTTTGTTTGCACCTAAAATTTGGAAACAGAAACTGATGGCCGCCCCTGCCCTATTGGCTGCTTCTTGTTTGGGTTGCTTTGATTGCTTGTGCCGTTTGACAGATTAGAATTTTAACCTCTACTTTTTACTCTCTCGCTCTCCCTCTCTCTCTCTCTTTAGTGCTGTCTGCTCGCCGATAGAGCAGCTGATGTCATGTTTTCTTAATCGCTTGCTCGCGCACACTCCGCGACACAACGTTCCAACGCTCCGTTGTACATCTTTCCCCTCCGGTCGTGTTGGTGATGATGATACGGCGGCACTCCTGCTATTCTATTCATAAGCATCCACAGACACACCTGCCAGTCTACAGTGTTGCACCAAGATGACCCCTTTGTTTGAGCGGTTCTTTGGGAGGGACGGCTTTTTTGACACTCTAAATCCCGGCACTATCCCAACGGCTCGTTTGTTGCACCCACCAACACACACACACGCATACACAGGAAGTACAATTTCGAGGTTATTGCTCCATCACATTTCAGACGCCTTTATTAAACGCTGCAGCGGCGCACCACGCTCCTCACACACAGCTGAAATATTGCAATCACCCTCCGGACGGTGTGGTTTTTGGCACACGTCACTCCCGTTTTTACATCCTTTTTTTATTGCCTGCTTGCACCGGGATGCACCCTACACGCCCCTTTCACTTCACACACACACGCGCGGGCGCACACACACACACACCTACACACAAAGGATGCTTTGTAACTGGCAATTTTCACGCGTTTAGGATTTAGTTGTAGTAGGCAGCAGCAGATCGGCCACACACTCACACATGCATTGCGGTACAGCTATTTTATATAGGCGGAGCAGCACCGGATCGGTTGAAACGGAAGTGTTTCATTTCTGCCGCACGCAACTATCGTCATAGTTACCCGTAGAACCACTCGAAACAGTGCCGCACACACCCACACACTCACACGCGCACGGACTGGTGTATGAAGAACGCAACTATGTATGTACTTTTTTTTGTTACATCTCCTTTGCTTTGCTCACAAATAGGAATTCATTTCCTAACAAAAAAAAAACACTACTGAGAGGATTTGGTGACACTTGACTGCACATGGTCGTTCGCTGCGCTGTGCTTCAATGTGCACAACATGCATTTCCTCCTTGCCACCCCACAGGTGGAAGCGCTTTTTTTAAGCCGAATTTGTAAAGGACACTATTAATACGCCCGCCCGTAAGGGCAGCGACACTTGTGCGCCTGGCGGCACCACTACACAATCACACAGCACTGGGGCACAAACAAAACACTTGCAAGCCGAGCACACGACGGTACACTGACAGACGGTACACCACACCACCGTCGTTCTGCGTGACGCACCGTCGATTGTTCCACGGTCGTCGCAAATGGAGGGCTACTATTGTGGGGGCCTGTTAGTGATCCGCACGATCGCGAGTGATCCGCCTTTTCGCTCGCGGCACGCAACAAATGTTTTCTGCACCCTCGCACCAAGAAGCACCACGACGGAACGCAACGGCACGGAATCTGTGTGGTGTTGAGTGTGATTCTTTTTTTCTTCCTCTGTGTGTGTTTGCAGTTTTTGGGGCGCGAGTCCGTACCCAGGTGGCGCTTGATCAGACGGACCGTTTTGGGAAGGGTTTATGCGGGGTTTATTATGTAAAATGTAGCGGGTTTTTCAAACCTGTAGTTTGAAATTCATAGATTATGTAAAAAATTCATATTTTTTTCGACTAATTTTACAATGGGTTCCAAAATCCTCACTGTAACTAAATTTTTTTGGCAAAAACAGTTCCTCGTTAACACCTTAATAGTGGCTTGTTGCTTTATTGTGAAATTCGTGACTCCTGGGCATTTCCTCTAGCACTGACCAGTGACACATGTCAACTGGTTGGATTCTACTTGCTTGAAGAAAATTATTTTGATTTTCATTTTCTTGCATACAGTGCGTCTCGCATCGCGCCCTCGTTTGTTTTAAATTATTTAACTGGAAAGGGGGTTTTCGCCATTTTCGACTCTTGTAAGTTGTCCGACGCAGAATCCCGGAACGAAATCGTGAAACCGAACACATTTTATTCTCTAGAACAATAAATAAATCAGTTTATAATTAGCAATTTAATGTTAACATTACGATCCATACAAAACTCGGATTTCCAACCGTTTGACCGGTTTTAATTTCATTTCCATAACTCATACGACGGCCCATTACAGGGTTTTCGAGGATCAGCGAGTTGTAGATTCGTTCAGGCATATAATAGATTCTTTCAGCGAGATATAGAATTGTTCGGAAGTAGGCGTTGACATGTTCGGTTATACTGTAGAGCTGTCACTTTCGTACCCCTTGGACTGCAGTTTGGATCTTGCTCATCAGGAGGTAAACAAAAGGTTTTCGAAAAAATATGCTTGTCTTAAGTAATTCATGTATTAAACAGCTTGGGGAATGATTATTAGCAACTTTTAGGACTTTTAAGAATGAAAAATTGAACCCTGCGGCACAGTGTGTAAACACAGTGTGTGCTCTTTGGAGCGAACCCACGACTCCGATCGAACTCCGTCAAAATCCGAACCACCAGCGGGGAGTCGGAGATGCCAAGAGTCGTTTGGAGTCGTCCGGAATCGTCCGGAGTCCTTCGGAGTTGTCCAAAGTTGGAGTTATTTGAAGTCGTCTAGAGTCGATCGGAGTCAACCGGAAACGGAGTTGGTCGGAGTCAACAGGAACCGTCCGGTGCAATGTGCTTGTGATCAGGCATTTCATTTCGTTGTGGCGAAGGCCAACTCCGGCCGACTTCAGACAACTCCGAGCGACTTCGACGACTTTGAACGACTCCGATCGATTCCGAACGACTCCAGACGACTCTAGGCGACTCCGGACGACTCCGACTCCAGAGTCCAGATAATGCTGGACGGATCTACCTTCCGGAGTCGGTTCCGAATTTAACTGAGTCGGATAGGAAGCGACTCCGGATTTTTGCCAACTTTACCCATCACTAAATCCATTCGCAATCATAAAATTCTTTACGATTTATTCTTTAGCTTATTCAAAGTACAATTTACAGTGCAAATGTTCTTCCGAATTAGTACGTCATTACAACTTCATTACAACCATCTTTTAAAGCAAAAATATTGTAATATTTTCCCATCTAGAGTGTATCATTCAAAAATGTAACACATATCCATCATTCGAGATTTTAATGAGTTCAGAACGAGAACGTTCATAAATGGCTATACTCGATGAACATTAGGAGTAGGTACACAAATCGACTACTGGATAAAGTTCGCCTTGGCATTGCCAAATCCGACGAGTCTTAGTGAGTTCATTAAGTGAAATCTGGATACAGAATTGGACCTTATTTCAAAAATCGAATTTAATCTTGAATTAAATGTCGTTTTTAAACACTACTACCGAGTAAACCTAATCGACTGGTTAAGGTAACGAACTTGTGTAACGTTACACTTTAAACATTCCATGCTTAAACTTGCACAATAATTCTTTGCGATATTCATTGTACCTTACAAAGTAACGTACAGTATGAATTATTTTTGGCTGATTAGATTTTGCTTCATGTTGCTTCCACATCCGTAAGCCTCTCTCAAAAACCACACGTGTGCGGTTTACTTCTGCAATCGTCCAATGTCCAACATTTCCTCAAACTCATCCACACCGTCTATGAACATGGTAGCATCTTGCTTCACTACTATCGTTTCCGATCTGATCGGTTTTGCCGGTACACTCACAGCCATCGGTATCGATGACG
>KB667888.1:475142-490212 GCA_000349065.1 Anopheles quadriannulatus | reverse complement strand
TATAGTTTATTTTATTATGTAGATAACAGCTTACAAAGAAGACATTCAAACCACTTGGCACTAAAAAAACATAAAAGAGTGCTACTGTCTATAATGAGAATGCAGTAGATGTAGTAGCTAAAAAGAGAACAATGTAAGGATCTTAAACCAATTTTACATTAAAAGCGTACGGTCAACCTTTAGCATAATACTACTTACTAAGGGGTCTTAGGGACAGTGTCTAATTCGATGATCTACTTCATGGCTTTAAATTTCTGTTGAAAAAACTTTGCTACATCCCAATGACACGCTCGATTTTGTGGCGTAATGGTACCGGCGTATTCAAAGAGCCGAACAAAGTTTTTGTAACCAATTAACGCCACCTTTCCATTGCGGGTGCCAGTCCAATCGAAATTCTGCAAGAACTTGCTATCAACTAGTTGGTCTAATATGATTCCCATACGTTCGGCTGGGACGATCGTCTGCTTAACAGCATTGTCTATCCATCCGTGAACAACGCTGAGATAATCGGGATCTTTCAAGCGTACCTCGAAATCGTTCATACCGTCAAAGCTGGTTATATGATTAACCTCCACGTACTCTGTGGTCTCGGTGGGAGTGGCAGTCGTTGCTGTCGTCGGCGCATTATCTTCATCGCCATCCAGCTCGATTATCTCGTATACATCGTCATCTTGGTTTGTCGTAGAAACGGTATCCGTTTCCAATAGGTTAACCGTTTCCTCACACGTGTTCAGCTCTGTTTCGTTTCGGGCTATTTTTACCGGTTTACTTTCTGTTACGCCTTTCCGCTTTTCACTCATGTTTACCCTGGTGTGGGCGTTGTTCTTTAGTTTATTTCTGAAGAAACACTCCACGAACCAATCGTTCGCTACATGTTCCGTAGTCGTGCCGGCATATTCAAAGAGCTTGCAAAATTGCCTGTACGTCTCCAGACGAATCTTCTCGGGGTGCGTTGGTTCGGGGTTCCATTCGAGCTGCGCTAAAAGCTTGTTGTCCACCAGTTTATGGAGAATGTTCGTCATGCGCAATTCGGGTTTCGCTTCAGACGCGATGATACGATCCATCCAACGGTGCACCTGTTCACGATACGCTTCATCCTGTAGTCGGCTTTCCAATGCATCCAACTCTTCCTTGCAAGCTACAGTCTTCTCTTCGAATGCTGCACTATCGTTCGTATTATCTTTGGCTAATACGGACAGCACAGTTTGTTGCAACCGCGAAAATCCCTCGTTAATTTTCCTCCGCAACTCGTCTTGGTTACTGCGTATCATACACTTTAGCTCGTACAGCAGATCGAGCAGTTGAGCATATGAAACATCTCCCAGCATGTCATGTTGTTTGTTCAATTCCTTGTTGATGCGGGTGAAAAATTGATCCGTACTACCAACCGGCGGCCTCTGCTCGCCGGTGGCCGTCATTTGCGGATCTTTTAGGGGAGGACTTACATCCCGAAAGGGATCATCCTCATCGCCCTGCTCCTGATTTACCACAGCACTACTAAACAACTGCTGCAACGGGTCGGTTGTCTCACACTCCTCAACGGTCATTTGTAGATCTTCTGTTGGACTGGTAGCTGGCGTGCGATGCTTCTCGGGCACGTGCCAGTTAGGTATATCGGCAAATGGGTCGTAGTCAGGCTCTGGGACCGGCTCCGGCAATGTTTTGGGCTTATCCGGTTGTTTCTGCTTGCTTACCACCTTGGGGGCCTCTTGAACCGGTGGTCTGGTTGGCAAAGCTTTTTCCGTCTTATCTAAACTGGTTTTGATTAGCTGTGATGGCCTACCACCTAGCACTTTGTTTTGTTTTTGCATCGTTTCAATAATGGTATACGCCATCGTTAGCGTTGGAATATCTGTGCTCAAGATCTCACACTCATGCTTTTCCCATTCCTTCGTTGGGTTGCTTTCCTTCTCCAGCAGGGCTCTTATCTTTTTGGGACACACTGCATCCGGCAAGGAAACGTACGTTGTCCCTTTCCCATCCTTGTGAATCCAAGAGCTGGGTGCTACCGCAACCTCCTTCCTGCCTAAATTGCTTTTCGTCTTTTTTACCAAAACGTACGGCATCCTACAACAGGCATTATGAATTAATATGGGGAACCTTAAATGATGTGTCTTGGTATTTTCCACTCCTTCTGCTTACCTTACTTTACGCGCGCTATTTCCGGTAAGCTTTGTCTCCTTCGTATTACCTTCACTAACAATGAAGACTCAGCAGCTATCGTTAGAGTATTTCCGTTAACTCTGGATATTCACAGACGATTTGAAACATAAAACAAACGATGCTCAGCCAAGAGGCCCATTAATTTTGCTAGAAATCACGTCGTGTAGCGTTGTCGGCTGGCTTGGTGTTCGCGCAGTCCGCGGTACGGAGAAATATAAACAAAACAATGCCACGGTCATTTGACAGTCCGCGAAATCTGTCAGGTACGCGCGCGGTGATTGAAATATTTCCAACCTAGACGATCATGGCGGAAAATAACCAACCAGAACCAATTTTGAATTCATAGCTGAAGCATGGCCCTTAATCACATTTCGTTCGTATGCATCGTTTATTGTTTTATTTATTTTAAATTCGGGTTCACACCTACGATATATGGAGAGTAATAGGTAAATCAAATCGAATACATGTATACATTAAGTGGGCTTATAGCATTCTTCTTCACCAATCCATCGAAAAACATAACAAAATTTAGTGTGCCATGACGTTGACACGGTGTCTCGTTGAGAAGCCAAATACTTTCTAAACCTCCTTTTTTAAATTGAGACTAAGATCTTAAGGACACTTTAGTTCCGTTCATCAGACGGGCAATTTTTTCCAAAATGTGTGTAAAATAGTGAAAATTTGGGATATACTTATGAGTTAGTATAAAGAAAAACTATAATAACCCAGTTTGTTGTAAATGTAACTATCAAATCGGGTTAACTTTCTCTTTTCATTCTTGGACGTCAAATTGCACTGGAAAATCCCTCCTGATACATACATTCACTTTGATCTTAACTTGGTAAGTGTAATCTAATCATATTAATATTAGTATTAGGCGCCACGATCGTAGTCGATCTAGGCCTGCTTAAGCCACTAATAGGTTTGGCTAACAGTAACATATTGGTTAGCCCGTTGCAGCATGGTAATTCCTACGTATGGGAGGGGCCTAAGAGAGGCTTATTGATTGTCCATAGCAGGATAGTCACAGTCATACGTTTGGGGGCACGTTCCATTCGGGGTTTGAACCATCGACGGGCATGCTGTCGACGACTGTACCACCAGACAGGTCAACCATGCTGCTAGCAGTAAAATTTGACGGTTGTACCTCAACATTATCATAGACATCTAATAAATTCTTAAAAAAAACTTCCACACAACCATGGTCGATCATTACAGCCTGATGTAGTACAGTTCTGGAGGTGTATTGAAACAGTCGGATAAAGTTTATGTACTTTACCAACGAACACTTTCCACTACCAACGTTCATCCAGCAAAAGTTGTACAAGACGTTTTCATCAATTAATCGCTCCAGCAATAACGTCATCCGATCTTCCGCATTCTCAATATGACCAAACGTCTTCTCGATCCATTCTATTGTTTCAGCTTGGCATTTTGGGTCATTTAAATCGATCTCGAATTGATTCAATGTTTCTATCGAGTCGCAAAACACTATACAATTTTCCTCTGGAACTGAATTTTGCATCTCATCAACGCATTCATACTCTTCGGCGTATTCTTCCTGTTCGCCGGTATTATACTGCTCTGTACTTTGCTCCTGTACACCACCGCTTTCATCTTGTTCATGCACATCCTCTTCCAGCCATACATCCTGCACGCTCCACCAGCTTGATGGTGGTTTACGAATCTTATCACATTTCGCTTGCCGTGCCTTTTTCTCGTTGCAATTCTGTATGTTCTTCAAATCTGTCGCGTACTTGATACTTTTAAGGAAAAACGCTCTCACCTGCATATCATTCACCGGGTGGTTTGCATCGGTGGTACCACCGTACTTATACAGATCGACGATGTTCTTGTAATCACGCAGTGCAATTTTTGAATTCGTGCCAGCCCAGCTAAACTTCTCGATAGGCGCTTTATCGAACATTATGTCCCACATGCGCTTCATGCATTTGCCAGGCCCATCCTCGCGAGCAACAACACGCTTCACCCGATTGCGAGCCTTCTGCTGAAAGATTGGATCATTCAAACGATGTTCAAACTTCTTCACGTCATCTAGGGTCGTTAAACGATACACTTTGGGTTTGTTCGGAGTTGCAGACGGGATTGCCGATTTTGCCATAACCGTTTGACTCTTTCTCGTGTTTGATTGGATTTGTTTCGATACTTCATTCAGTTTAGCTCTTGTTTCTTCCTGATCACCTTTCATCATAGCCTTCAGCTCTTGAAGCAGACCGAATAGCTTTTGGTTCATCTCCATGGCATCGTCTTTCCGTTCGCTCCTCGCGCTATCTGGGTTATTTGGTTCGCTTGTTGTTAGCTCCTTTTGTGTCAAGCCCGTTGGGGACGTAACAACTGTTCGCAATATTTGCTGTAAATTGCAAAGTTCTTCATACAGATCGTAGTCGTGATCCTTGTTATGTATTGATAATGTATTGCGCCTTTGGTTATCTCCTCGTTGGTTTAATGGGTTTCTCGATACCATCGGTCTCGGCGAAGTGCCCAATAGCTCCCGTTCTAACGCTGAAGTCTTGTTGCAGCTGCTGTTTATCATCCTTCCACTATTCGGCTGGTTTGCTGGCGGAGCAGGATTGCCCAACGTGACATTGGTAACAGTGGCATTGCTAGTCGAAGCTGTCGAACTTGCTTTAATCTTACGACGCTTTTGTAAATTCTGTATGAACTTTTTCGCCTTTGCTTGCGACTCAATATTTTGCTGCAGTATTTTGCATTCCCATGTGTCCCACTCCTCCGTTGGAACGCTTTGATCGTCTTCCCACAGTTCACTCACATTGTCAACCAGATTCGTGTCGGGCCAGTAAAGATGTGCAACTCCTTTGGTTGGAGTTACAACCCATTTTTCTGGCGCAGCCAGCAGTCTCTCACCGTGTGTGGTATCATCAATTTTTACTATGGTATACGGCATGTTACCTACAATTTTCAAAGTGTGTTACAGTTGCGTACAGAACAAGACGATGTTAATGATGAGCTTACAGTTTTTTTCTTTCTTTTTTTTTTTGCTTTGTTGTCTCCACCTCCCAAGGGTTTTTCCAGTGCACAATTCGTTGTGCGTTTTCCCACTTCCCGAAGTGTTACACTGCACTGTCCGCTTGAGCTAAAACACTTCCATTCACGTCACAAAAACATATGGAAACATATGGCGTTGTTCTTCAGTCGGCATGCAATGATTGAATGCCTTTAAGTTGACATGCTTTTTGAACGCTCCAACGCTTAGCATTCGTTTGTATGGTAACCCCGCGAACCGGTTATCGAATAGTCATAAAAGTATGAAAGCTGTTTATCTCAAAAAAAGAAAAAACTATAACCATGTCTATTCGCTGTGCCGTCTTTTATGAACTGGGCGTCCCTATCATAAATGTTGCTCCGAGCTGGTGCAGACTGATGTTTCGAAGTCGTAAAATCACTGGCATGTCAGCGCAGCTTCCCTTTTTGACAGCATCACTGCGCTGAAACATTTCGACTTTGCCGTGGATCATTTTTTTTTTTTTTTTTTTTTTGAGGACGAATCGTTCGTCTTTGGGTAGTGCTGAACAGAACAAAGCAACCCGGCAACTCCCCACCCAGGAAACTGAAACAAGAGAAGGCATAAAGGTTCTACCAGGTATTGTGTGATGTTTCGGTTATCGTTAATTAAATTCGGTGGATCGCTTTAGATCCTTATACGTATGTACAATACTTTATATTTTTTCAGGTTTCCATCCAAACTGTCACGAAACGCCTATCCTACGCTACGTTATCTAACGTCCGGATAAAGAAGCTAGAAACAATACCATGATTGTATATGATAGTGTTTTGCAGCTTCGTTCTGCTAGCGTACTCAAACAGTCGGACAACATTTTTGAACTTTAGTAACGAACACTTCCTACTGCTAACGTTCATCCAGCAAAAGTTGAGTAAGATGTTTGTATCAATTAATCGTTCCAGCAATGCCTCCATGCGACGCTCCACATTAGCCTCGTGACCGACTGTTTTGTCGACCCAAGTTTGCATTTCCGTTCGCCTTTTTTCGTCATTTAAACGGTTTTCGAATGCATTCAATTCTTCTACCGATTTTATGCAACCTACGCAAATCGTTGGTAATTGTTGCTCGGCTACATTTTGCAAACCATCTTTCTTACTCGAGCAATCTTCCTCCTGCTCGACGATTTCATTCTGTCGCTTGCTTTGACCCTGATGTAGGTGCTTTGCTCTGCTTTGTTCCTTCACGTTTAAGCTCATCCTTGATGCTGGTTTACGAATGCTACCACATTTCGCATTCGCTGCCTTTTTCACGTAGTAATTCTCTGGGTAACTCATGTCGGTCACGTACTTCATGGTTTTGTATAAAAACTTTCTCGCCTCATTGTCATTTACCCGGTGTACGTTGGTAGTGCCGCCGTACTTGTACAGATCGATGATGTTGTAATAATCGCGCAGTGCAATTTTCGATGAAGATCCAACCCAGCACATATGCTTGAACAGCGCTTCATCGAACATTAAGTCCCACATGCGCTTCATGCACTTGTCCGGCTCGTTCTCCTGCGCAACGATACGCTTCACCCAGCTGCGAACCCTCTGCAGAAAGTTGCGATCATTCAAACGATGCTCAAACCTATCCACGTCCTCTGCGGTCGTTAGACGATACATTTCGGTTTGGTTCGGTGTTTCCGATCGGATTGTTTTCGGTGGGTGTTGATTGCTTTTATGCGATTCCACCCTAAGCGGTTGACGCTTGCACGACTCAAAGTTGGTTTGCATTTGTTGGATTCCTTCATTCAAACTATCGCCTATCTCTTCCTGGTTTGCATTAATCAAACACTTTAGCTCTTGAAGTAGGCCGAATATTTTTTTGTTCTTATCTTTGGTATCGTCTTTTGGTTCATTTCTCGCTATATCTGGATTATTTTTTTCCAATATTGGTAGCTCCTTTTGTGTCGAGCTTGTTGGTGTCGCATGGTTCGATCGCAACATTTCCTCCAGATTGCCAATGTCCTCAAATGGATCGTAGTCTTGCTCCGTGCTAAAGAGTGATAATATATTACTATTCTCATTATCTTTTTGTTGGCTTACACAGTTGCTCGAGTCCAGTTTTAACCGTTTCGGTGTTTCTGTTCCTTTTCGTTCCTGTTTTGCTGTTGAAGTCTTGCTGTTGCTCGAGTCCAATTTTAACAGTTTCGGCGAAGGGCCCAGTAGATCCTGTTTTACGGCTGAAGTCTTGTTGAAACTACTGTTCTTCAACATTTCACTACTCGGCTGTTTCGCTTCCGGGACAGAATTGCTGGACATTTGGCTGAAAGTATCTTTGCGTACATCCACCGTTTTCAAGGTAATAGCTGCGTTGCTGTTGGAAGCTACATTTACTGACGTTTTGCGGTTCTTTTGTAAAATCTGTGTCGTTCTTTCCGCCGCTGTTAACGAGGCTATACTGCGGTACACTATTTTGCATATCCGTTTGCCCCACGCTATCGGTGGCGCGCTTCGGTCGTCTGCCAACAGGTGCTTCATATTTTCCACCAGTTCGGCGTCGGGCCAGTGCAGATAACCAATTACTTTGGTTTTAATTACTAGCCATGTTTCTGGTACGGCCAGCAGCACCCCGCCGTTTCTGGCATCAACAATCTCTACTATGGCGTACGGCATGTTACCTACAAGTTTTGAGCGTGAATTACAGTATGTGAACAGATCGATATTACCGAGCAGCTTACCTTCGTTCCTGTTGTCACTGTCTATTTCCAGCTCAACATTTGTTGTGCATCCAACAAAGCTACATAGCGATCACCAAATCGTCCACTCTTTGCAGCTTATGGTTGGAAACACTTCCATTCACGTCTCGGGCAGAAATAGCGTTATAGAATTTCAAAAGCTATCTATTTTACATAGAGAACATCTATGCTAGCCGTTCTGCCGCCCTTTATCAACTCTGCCCAGAATGTTGTCTAGAAATCATAACAAATCGCTGTCATTTGTTGAGCTCTCCATTTGACAGCTCAATTGCACTGAAACATTTCAACTGCACTGCGGTGCGGAATTTTTTTGAAAACGAAACATTACAGCCTGAATATTGCTGATCAGAACAAACCACCACCCCATCGTTCTGAAATTAACAAAGCTTCGGAAGCCAAACTGAACTGAAACACCCAGAGAAGATGGCGTAATTATGACTATAACATTAACACTCAACCAGGTATTTTTCGGATATGGTCAATGAAATTCATTAGAACGCTTTTGATCCCTACATATGTATAAAACATTTTGTATTTATTAAGAATTGCCATTCATATTGTTGTTAGCAAAGACTTAGTTCTAAGAAACATGATCTAACGTCTGGATAAAGAAGCTAGAAACAATACCATGATTGTATATGACAGTGTTGTGCAGTTTGGTTCTGCTAGCGTACTCAAACAGTCGGACAAAGTTTTTGAACTCCGCCAACGATCGTTTGTCACCGCCGTTCCTCCAACTAAAGTTGAGCAAGAAGTTTTTATCAATCAACCGCTCCAACAGTTGCTTCATGCGCTGGCTAATGTCTGCGATAGAGCCAACCGTTCTGTCGACCCATCGCTCGACCTGCAGTTTCCGTTTCTCGTCGTTCAGAGTAATTTCAAATCCTTTCATTTGTGCCAAAGATTTGATGGGATTGATGTGAATCTCTGGTACGCTTTGGGTGGCCGGTGGTAGCTGCTGGGACGTACTTGCCTTCGGTTGGCTCATCTCTCCTTTTTTGCCGTCGTTTGTATTCACGAGCTTATCATCCTTCACTTGTGCCACAGGCTTTGTGACCGCAATACGGCCCACACCGGGTAAGCTTGGTGCTGAAACACTTTGCTTGAGATGCTGCTGTACTTCATCATCTTTTTGTTTTTCGTTAACATTAGGCTGTTCTTCGACACTTCGGGCAGCTGCTCGTTCCTCATCCCCGCACATTTGCCCGCTTGGTGTTGACGATGGCTTGGTTTCGGTTGCTCGTCTCTTCACCTTGCTTGCCATGCTTTTAGCCCATTCTCTCTCCTCAAACTTTCTTCGCTGATGCGGTACAGATTTGCGAATGAACGTTTTATTTTTCCTACTGTCCGCCTGTTTCAGCTTTTTCATTAAGAATTGCTTCACCTGTTCCCGCTTTATACGCTGCACGCTGGAGGAACCAATGTACTCGAACAGCTGCACTATGTTACGAAACACCTGCATTGGGTGTTTTTTGTTCAAGCCGGACCAACTAAACTTGGCAAACAGCTGTCGGTCGAATATTAGATCCAGCATTGTGTGCATCCTATGCTCGGAGCTGCTCTCGTAACCGACATTCGACTCAACCCAACCGTAAATCTCCTTGCGGTACTTGTCTTCTCTTAATTGTTCGTCAAACTTTTCCACCTGCTCGACGGTAGTTAGTGGGTCGAAAGTGAACTCTTCCGGGTCGACTCTTTCGTACAGATGTCGAGGGCCTTCTTCCGCATCTTCATCAACTTTTTTGTGAAGCAGCAGGTTAACGGTACGGTGTATTTTGCCCATACTTTCACTCACTATTTTCCTAATCTCCTTTTGGTTGCTTATCATCATATACTTCAGCTCGCGTATCATGTCCATTATTTGCAAATTGAGTTTGTCTTCAGGCGTCGATTGCTGCTCCTGCTCCTCCTCCTGCTCCTGCTTTGTACCAATCGAGGAGAACAAACGCTGTGCCTCCTCACTTAATTGCTCCACCGCGATGACGGTCAGCTCCGATTTGTCCTCCAGCGGGCTCACATCTTCGAAGGGATCGTATTCTTCCTCATCGCTTGAGTGTTGCAAACGTTTAGGCTCAATGTCCAGAATGGCTGGTTCGTTCGGCAAGTGTGCTGCGGCAGGAGCAACATCACCAAACGGATCCTCCTCCTCCATTTCCTCATCTTCCTCCTTGGGCACCACATTACCGTACAGTTGCGGCTCATCCGCGCTCTGCTGCCTTTGCTGAGCAGGCCTTGGAGTGACTTTGGCTGCGGAATAGCTTCGTACTGCATTATTCTCTCCCCTTGTGACACTAAGGATGTTGTTACTGTTACTTGCTGCACGAGCTAGGAGTTTATTCCGCAAGTGCGTTGTTTGTATCACCTTTTCCGCCGACGCTAACGACGGCATATTCCGGTACAGGATTTTACACACCCGCCTTTCCCACTCCGGCCGGGGAAGCGTTCGATCGTTTGCCAGCAGTGCTTTCAGAGTTTCCCTACTGCTGCTACCGGGCCAATGCAGATATCCAACCGCTTGGGTTTTGTTTACCAACCATGACTGCGGTGCCGCCACCAGGTCCTTGTTGCCCGAGGCGTTCACCGTTTCGACCACGACGTACGGCATCCTGCAAATACCAAACGAATGTGTAAAATTAATCATCCGAAACTTTACATGTTGCTCTGTACCGCACCTTCTTCCTTGTGGTACAGTTGTGGGACTATGCAGGCGAGCTAGAATTCTCCACACGCTATGTAAAAACACTTATATTCGTTTAGTTCATTAAAACTTTGGTTGCTAAAATCCACGGCCTAGCAAGGTCGTTCGCGAAACGGAGCAGTTGAAATAATAAGATTTCAACAAATAGTCAACGTTATCGTCTATATTGAACGAATCCGTCCGCTGGCGTCGTTTATGCTCAGAATATCCGCGCAAAACTCACAACAAACCAATGTCACTGTAGGCTTGTCACACGGGAAGCAGCCACTGTCCGCTGAGCCAGGTAGACGAGGGCAGTGAAATATTTCAACGAAAGCCATCGGGGAAGTGTTGCGTATTGTATTTCACCATTTTAACTGCTTTTTGCATTTTTTTAAACCGTAAAACCGTAAGAGATGGTAAAGTCGTCAACTCGAACGGGCATCATGGGTTCAAGCCTCGAATAGACCGTGCCCCAATACGTAGGACTGACTATCCTGCTACGGTAACAAAAAGTCACTGAAAGCCAAGCCCACTTCTCTAGTGGGTACAGGCAGGCCTTGACCGGCAGCGGTTGTTGTGCCAAAAGAAAAAGAAGAAGAAGAAACCGTAAGACCGTAGGAACTAGTAATGGGTAAAGTAGGCAAAAATTCGGTGTCGACTCCGATCTGACTCCGATAAATTCTGAATCGACTCCGGAAGGTAGTTCCGCACTGCAATATCCGGAGTCGTTCGGAATCGTCCGAAATCGCTCGGAGTCGTCCGGAGTCGCCCGGAGTCGGAGTCATCCGGATTCGTCCGAAGTCACCTGGAGTCGTTC
Source organism: Anopheles quadriannulatus (assembly GCA_000349065.1). Lineage (NCBI taxonomy): Eukaryota > Metazoa > Arthropoda > Insecta > Diptera > Culicidae > Anopheles > Anopheles quadriannulatus. The sequence continues at coordinate 478,829 of KB667888.1, read as the reverse complement.
GGAGTCGTCCGGAGTCGTCCGGAGTTGTTCGGAGTCGTCCGGAGTCGTCTGGAGTCGTCCATACTCGCCCGGAGCCGGAGTCGTCCGGACGAACTAAGGACGATTTTGAACGATTCCGGACGAACTAAGGATGACTCCGAACGATTCCGGACGACTAAGGATAACTCCAGACGACTCCGGACGACTCCGGACGACTCCGACTTCGGACGGATGTAGTGGTTATATTTTGTCGGAGTCGGAATCGGACGAACAATAGTCGAAATCGGATCGGAGTCGTGGGTGCGTTCCATGCAGCCCATCACTAGTAGGATCTACAGGATTTCCTTTAAAAAAGCACTGCAAATGCCGTACTGCTTCCTGCGGTGCAGGATATTTATATTCCCAGTTGCATACACATGCAACAGACGCCATCGTATCGCTCAAAACTCTATTCATCGCATGAGAAAAAACCCAAAACCTCTTTATTTTTTATGTTTCCAGCTTTATTTACTTGTTAATATTGTTTTTCAAATTACGCACGCACATTGCATGAACAGAATATTGGACGTTATTCAAGTAGTTTTTCTTAGTTCTTTTTAAAAATTCTCGTTTTCAAGTCAGATCAATTTTCTTTCTTGTATGCGCAACACAAGATTATTTTCGAAGATGGATAATCTATCTTTGAAAATTACCTATCTCATGTGCTGATTGAAAAACGCACTACTCTCAGCAATGTTCCTATTTATATTAACGATTATAATAGGTTCCAGTACCTCAGCCTACTTGCTGCGCCACGTGGTCCAACGCCTTTGCAAAGAAGCTGGCCACAAATCCGTGATTAAACACGACAGTATTGAATAGCATGGTTCTGCTGGCGTATTCAAACAGTCGAACAAAGTTTTTGTACTGGTCTAATCGTCGCTTTCCGCTACTAGTATCCGTCCAGCAAAAGTTTAGCAAGACATTTTTATCAATCAGCCGATCCAGCAACACTTTCATCCGTTGTTCAGCATCAGCAATTTGTCCAACCGTTCTGTCGACCCAACTTTGAGCTTGCTTTTTCCTTTTCTCGTCATTTAATTCAGTTTCGAATTCATCCATTTGTGCTAGCGATTGAGCCGGAGCAATATCAATCTCGGGTAATATTTCCTTGATGAAAGCATATGAAGTACCAGCAGGAGCTATCGAAACTGGTCGCTTCTCTAAGTTGGGTATGCTTGGTTCGATACCAACTGCACTAATTTTACTCGTACTCTCATTGCTCACATTCAATTCCGGTGCGTTGGAGATTTCTTCCGCTGGGCCTTTTTTCGATTTGCTTGCCTGACCTTGATCGCTTCTCTTATTAGGGTGTTTTCGTTTTCTTGGTACGCTTTTAGTAAAAGAGCGGAGATTTACCCTGTACTGAGCATGTTTTAGTTTATTTAAGAAAAATGCAGTCACATCTTCCTGTTTTACATGCTCATTATTATTGGTACCGATATATTCAAACAGTTTCAGTATATTCTCATAGTGTTTCATGGGGAGTTGTTTATTCCTTCCCGACCAGCTGAACTTGGCCAATAGTTTTCGGTCGAATATCAGATCCAGCATTTTGTGCATTCGAAACAGTGCGGTACTCTCAAAACGGACACAATAATCGACCCATCTGTGTATCTCCTTCAGATATTTTTCGTCCTTCAGTCGTTCTTCGAAGTTTTCCACCTCCTCTACGCTCGTTAGTAGGTCGAATGTCTGGTCTTCATCTTCATCTGATAAATTTTCACACGATTCATTCATTTCTTTATCCAGTAGCTTATGAATGGATCTGTTCACTTGAGACATAGCAGTCCAAATCATTTTTTTTATGTCCATCTGATTTCGTTCAATCGTACACTTCAACTCGTGTACCATGTCGATTAGTTGAGAAAACGTCTGAATCTCTACCGATGGTCCACTGCCCGCCTCTTTGCTGGTGCCGGAGAAGAAACGTTGTGCATCATCTCTCAGCTGCTTTGCATCGATCACATTCACACGTGGATTTCTAGGTGCGTCATTTTTAACAGAATCCCTTCCAGACACGATGCTCACACTTGGCTGAGATACTGCCGGTGAAGGGCTTAATTCGTCAACTAGATCGTACTCTATTGTATCTAAACGTCTCAGCTGCTTTGCATCGATCACATTCACACGTGCCATTCTAGGTGGATCATTTTTTGCAAAACTCTTCCCAGACATGTTGCTCACACTTGGCTGGGATACTCCTCGCGAAGGGCCTACCTCATCAACTAGATCGTACTGTATTGTCTCTAAATCGCTCTGCTGCTTTGAATGGATGACATTCAAACGTGGATTTCGTGGTGCATCAATCTTCCCAGCCACGTTGCTCAGACTTGGCTGGGATACTTCCGGTGAAGGGATTACCTCCTTAAATGGATTGTACTCTATTATCTGTAAATCTCTCAGCTGCTTTGCATCGATCACATTCAAAAGTGGTTTGCTAAGAGGATCAATGTTTGTCGAACTCTTCCCAGCTACGCTGCTTCCACTTGGCTGGGATACTTCCGATGAAGAGCTTACATCATCAAATGGATCGTACTCCGGTTCCTCTATACCTAACAAGGACAACAGATTCTGTTCATTTTTCCGTTTCTCTGTTTCTGTCATATCACTGAAACACTCCTGCTCAAGCGGATCATTCGTGCTCGGTTCCAAAAGTTCTTCAGAAGCGTCTGAATCATCAAATGGATCCTCGTTCTCTTCCTTGGGAATCACAACGCTTAATAAGTCCTGCAAATTTTCACTTGGCTGTGATTCTTCGACCACAATAAGAGTACTCCCTACCGAAGGAGGATCGTACGCTACCGTTTTACTGTTCTGGGCAATGGCAGTTTTGCATTTTCCTCCTTTCATTGAGCTTGTGCTGGTGGCTTTAGCTATTGTATCAATGAGATTTTTGTTAGTTCCCGTACTTTGATCGCTAGTACCAGCATCTGACGAATTGTGTATGATTTCTATCGTTTTCTCTCCCGCTGCTAGTGATGGAACTTCCTGGCATATAATCTTGCAGTTACGCTTTTCCCATACAGGCGTCGGGCTGCTTTTTTCATCCTCTAGTAGTACTTTCAGTTTTTTCATACTTTTCGCATCAGGCCAACGCAAATATTCGCCTTCTTCGTCTTCCACCCATGGTTCGGGCACCACCAGCAACTTCTTTTTACCCGCTGCGTCATCCGTCTCTATAATGGCGTACGGCATCCTGCAATCAGAATCTGCATTAAACTATTTAGATATATCACAAAACTAAGAAATTGAACCACATTCTGTTCGCTTACCTTTCCTGAATATCTCGTATCAATGCAGTCGTTTGCAGGCCTTTCCTAGCTCGATGATCAACTTCCTGTTCTTGATGTATTATCGGTATCACTTCAACACTGGATCGAATTACACACAATGGTCGAAAGAAAGACGAATTTCGAAGGAAACCCAGATTAAAATCACGATTAAAATGCATTCAACTCTCTGCTCGTCTTGGCGTCCCTCATTCGGCTGTAGATTGCATTTGCCTCGTTCTCAAATTCACAACAAACAGACGTCATTTCATCCCAAATGACAATCGGACAGCATCTCACTATAGCGAGCCCGATGTCAGCTTGACGTTTCCATACTGAGACGCTGTCTTCGGCTGCCTCCTCCATACTGAGCGAGCATTGTCTTTCTCATCGGCAT
>KB667888.1:439552-468111 GCA_000349065.1 Anopheles quadriannulatus | reverse complement strand
GAACTGTTGACTGAAAATTGACGAAGTACTCGATATTGAAGTTATTTAATGGATTTTATTACGATTTTGTGCACGTTATTTGTTTACATTGCACATCAGCTGGTTGCTGTGATGCTTTATCCGTCAGATATTTCGCCTGTCAAATAGTTCATTTCGCTGTATATTTCACCTCGTGTAGCCGCGCGGTGAGAAGATCGGATTTTCTATTCAATCCGATCCAAAATCCGATCCTGTCCAAAATTTGACATTTTTTGGCCAATTTTTAGGGGGTCCCATTGTCATTTGGGATTGCATTTCGCATGACAGCAATGTGAAATATTTCAATTCTTGGTCGATCACCATTTATTTCATTTCGTTCGCATTTTAATTTCCTCAGCCTACTTGCTACGACACGTGGTCCAACGTCTTTGCAAAGAAGCTGGCCACCAATTCATGATGAAACACGACAGTATTGGATACCATGGTTCTGCTGGCGTACTCGAACAGTCGAACAAAGTTTTTGTACTGGTCTAATCGTTGTTTTCCGCTGCCAGTTTCCATCCAGCAAAAATTTTGCAAAGCATTTCTATCAATCAGCCGTTCCAGCAACACTTTCATCCGTTGTGCAGCATCAGCAATTTGGCCAACCGTTCTATCAACCCATCTATGAACTTGGATTTTCTTTTTCACATCGTTTAAAGCACTTTCAAATCCATCCATTTGTATCGTCGATTTTATAGGATTAACATTAACTACAGGTAAAATGACCTTTACGGGTGTTTTTGAAGTACTTGGTGGTGCTGTTGAAGCTTGTCCCGTTTCTAAGTTGCCTTTTTGTTGTTCGACGTTACCTCCATGGCTGGCACCTTGCACACTCACATTCAATTCCGATGCGTTTGAGAGTTCTTCTGTTGGACCTGTTTTCGTTTTGCTTGCCTGACCTTGATCGCACGTCTGCAATGTAGTTTTCCGTTTTTTTGGATGAGATCGGTCCGTACTGGTAATGTGTACCCTAGCATAGGCATGGGTCAATTTTCCTTTAAAGAATATTTCAACATGCGCCCGTTCCACGCGTTCCATACCGTTGGTGCCGATGTATTCAAACAGTTTCAGTATATTCGTATACTTTTGCATTGGGAGTTTATATTTTCCCGACCAGCTGAACTTTGCAAATAGTTTTCGGTCGAATATCAGATCCAGCATTTTATGCATACGGTGCTGTGCACTTCCCTCAAAACGGACACAGGAATCGACCCAGCTGTGTATCTCCTTCAGATATTTTTCGTCCTTCAGACGTTCTTCGAAGTTTTCCACTGCCTCTACGCTCGTTAGCACGTCGAATTTCAGTCCTTCATTATCATCCGACAGATTATCGATCGGCATCCCAGTAACTTCTCCATCCAGCAACATATTAATGGACCTAGTCATTTTGTACATAGCATTGGACACAATTTTTTTAATGTCTTTCTGACTTTTTTCAATCATAAATTTTATCTCTTGTACCATATCGATTAGCTGAGAAAATGACTGAATCTCCACGGATGGTTCACTATCCGCCTCTTTGCTGCCGTCGGAGAAGAAGCGTTGTGCATCATCTCTCAACTGCTTTGCATCGATCACATTCACACGTGGTTTACTAGGTGGATGGGATACTTCCGGCGAAGGGCTTACCTCCTCAAACGGATCGTACTCTATTATGTCTAAATCTCTCAGCTGTTCTGCATCAATCACATTCAAACTTGGTTTTCTAGGTGGATCGATCTTTGCAGAACTCTTTCCTGCTACCTTGCTCACACTTGGCTGGGATACTTCCGAAGAAGGGCTTACATCGTTAAATGGATCGTACCGCGTTTCCTCGATGCCTAACAATGACATCAGATTTTGTGCGTTGCTTTGGCTTTCCCTTTCAGTTAAAACATTTAAAGGTTCTATTCTTAGCAGATCATTCGTGCCCGATTCCAACATTCGTGGAGTAAGAGCTGAATCGTCAAATGAATCCTCGATCTCCTCCTTGGGAATCACAAAGCTTAATAAATCTTGCAAATTTTCACGCGGCTTTGTTTCTTCAACCACAATCAGCGTCCCTTTCGAAGGAGGATGATACGCTCCAGGTTCATTCTTTTGATCCTTAGCAGTTTTCCATTCCATACTCTTTGTTGTGCTTGTGCTGGTGGCTTTACCAGCAGGAATCGAATTTTGCATAATTTCTATCGTTTTCTCTCCTGATGCTAGAGAAGGAACGTGCTGGTATATGATATTGCATTTACGTTTTTCCCATACAGCTGCTGGGATGCTTTTTTCATCCTCTAGCAGTTCTTTCAGATTTTTTATACATTTCGCATCTGGCCAACGCAAATATTCGCCTTGTCCGGCTTTACTTTCCACCCATGTTTCAGGCACCACCAACAGCTTCTTTTGGCCCGCTGCGTTATCCGTCTTTATTATGACGTACGGCATCCTGCAATCAGAATCTGCATTAAACTATTTAGATACATCACAAAACTAAGAAATTGAACCACATTCTGTTCGCTTACCTTCCCTGAATATCTCGTATCAATGCAGTCGTTTGCAGGCCTTTCCTAGCTTGATGATCAACTTCCTGTTCTTGATGTATTATCGGTATCACTGCAACACCGGTTCGAATTACACACAATGGTCGAAATAAAGACGAATTTCGAAGGAAATCCAGATTAAAATCACGATTAAAATGCGTTCAACTCTGCTCGTCTTGGCGTCCCTCATTCGGCTGTGGGTTGCGTTTGCTTCGTTCTCAAATTCACAACAAACAGACGTCATTTCATTGCATTTCTCATGACAGCATCGTACACCACCTGCGTGTGAAATATTTCATGTTACTTTTGACGTTGTTTTCAAACCCTAACAGTATTTTAAACAGAATGTTTAATTTTATATTGTATGAGTCTTTAGATTACTGCAGTTTTTATTCAATAAAATTGATATCCATAGTTTTTGCATAGATCCTCAGCAGCTAAACTAATATCACGCTTACCTCGCCCTCTTGTGCTAAGCGCTCAGCCCCACGTGTCGTAGGGGCTCCAAAACTTCATTAAAGAAGTTAGATACGCATCCATGATCTTGTACATAAGTTCCTTTTTCCCTAACATAATGAAACAGCCCAACAAAGTGTTTATACTGCGCCAGCGAACGTTTTCCGCCGCCAGTGTCCTTGATCCAGCAAAAGTTAAGCAACACATTTTTATCCACCAACCGCTGCAGCAAAGTTTTCATGTGATCTTCAACATTCTTCGTGTCATAGTGCAAATTTTGGTCAATCCACAGCTGCATTTGCTTTAGTTCACGCTCGTCGCACAGCCTAACTTCAAATCATTCATGTCATCAAGCGTTTTGAGAGGGAAAACACGATTGCTATCCGGCGGATTTCCTTCCACTACAGTCTGTATACTACCTTCCTTGGAGCTACTTTCCCGCTGCTGTTCATTGCTATCGAGCCGCATCCTCTTTTCATTCTGCTCTTTCATCATTTCAATCTGTTCCATACTTTCATCCAGTTCCATCATCGTTTCATCCTCACACACCTCCTCCACGCTTAGACGCAAGCTCGGTGCAATCGTACGTAATTTAGAATTTTTCTTCTTCAACGCCGCGTGTGTGTGACAATTGGTTTCCATGTCCTTTACGTACTTTATACGTTTTATAAAGAAATCTCGCACCTCACCATCGTCCACCTGATGCCTGCTGGTGGTACCGATGTACTTGAACAAATTCAGTATTTGTAAGCAGTTGAGTATAGGGTATCTCAGTCCCCCCGAACCGGTAATGCTGAGATCGAGCACACACTTTTGACTAAATATCACGATCATCATTTTTTTCATACGATTCCACGAACTCTCTACATCGCTAACGAAACTGTTGATCCATTTGTGAACGCCTTGCCTAAACTCTGCATCCTTCAAACGCTCGTCAAAGCCCTTCACCTCCTCTATGCTCGACAGCTCGTACACTTGATAATCAGCGAGATTGTACGAGGTTTGCTGGCCCTGTGGCTTGTGCACACTTTGCTCCGTCCACGCCTTGAAGGCTGTATGCAGTTGGCTGAAACCTTCCGCTAGCTTTTGTCTAATCTCTTCCTGGTTCGCCTTCATCATGCTTTTTAGTTCAAGGATCATGTCGTATAGCTGGGGAAATAGTTTAACATCTTGGGCAGGATCATTTTCAACATTCTTCTTGGTGTGCATCATCTCAACATAACCCGGTTCGTTCGAGTCGACGACAGTAGGCAAACCATCTTTCTCCACGGAATTAACATTCTGTGGGATTAGGTCCTCAAATTTGCCGATATCTTCAAATGGGTCATTTTCCTGGTACTGTCGGCTTGCCGAATGGCTCGGTTGCTGTTGCAACAGCGGCGGGGCGGAATCTACATCGTGAAAGGGATCTCGCTCTTCAGTTGTACTCGGATGGTCGCTCATTCCTTGCCCATTTCCACTCGATTGAATTGTTCCAGCATGAGTGACTGCCGGATTCATCGCAACAATTGGTGTACTGCTGTTCGCGATGCCAGCGGTGTCTTCTGTTTTGCGATGCTGCTGTATTATTTTCAGCGTTTGCTGCGCTACCAACATCGACGCGATATCCCTATAGATTACTGTGCATTTATGGTTTTCCCATGAAGCCTCCGGGCGGCTTAGCTCGTCGGCCAGCAGTGATTTAATGTGTCTTACGCTTTTCGCATCCGGCCAACGCAGATACTCGACGCCTTCCGCTTCGCAGACAACAAGCCAATGCTCCGGCACAGTTAGCAGTTTCGTATCTCCCGCAGCATCCACCGTTTCCACCACTGCGTACGGCATCCTGCAATTGCTGAGAAATTGTATTACTACCGCCATCAGTTCAACCTTTTCTGTCGTGCTTACCTTCTTTCTTTGCTTTCCTTCGGTGTGATAGGGCTTTCCCACTCAATGGACGATACACAATCAAACAACTGGTCACTGTGTGATGTATATCACCTAGCACGAAAGATACACCATCAATCGACACAATATTTAAATAATAATCAGCATTTTTGTGCGTTCAATATGTGTGCTTTCTGTTCGCGCTAGCGTCTAGGATTATCGGCAAATCAAAACAAACGAAACACAATTCGTAGAACTTTGTTTGACAGATCCATACACAACGAGAGTGAAATGTTTCAATGTATTCGGCAGCAAAGCAAGTCAGTTGCTGAAATATTTCAAATTATGCCTATTTCCTGTTGAAATGGCGCGTAGAATTTTTGGAGACACCTGTGGAGCCTTCCGGCAATGGGACAAGGATGCCGCAGCGGTACAGCAGCTTCCACATACGATATTTAAATGAAGTTTTCGTCGGAATCTATTCCGGCTAGCTCCAACGTTTTCCGGAAATCCATTCCGGATAGTAAGTCCGGAAATAGCTTACGGAATCGGAATGGACTTCGAAGTCGGAATCGGTTTCGTCATCTTCATAAGAATAGGCGTTTGGGTCCAATGATGCTACGTATTGATAGCCGGAAAGAATCAAAATTTACTTGTAAACGATCCATTCTCATGGACTTTCCCGGACTGATGTCGCTTCTGATCAATCAGTTCTGACTTTTTTCAATTCAAGAACTGATTCTCATTCCGGAGCTAATTCCATTTTTGGAGTCAATCCTTATTCCGTTACCCTTTCAAATTGCAGGTCGATTCGGATTCCGGAATCGATTCCGGAGTCAATTTCGAAATCGACTCCGGAATCGGAATCGATTCCAGCATCGGGTAGGTCCGATTCCGCGCTCGCACCTCTAGTTCAAATACTGTATACTGCTTAATGTTATGTTTGGATGATTATCCTTTGTATTATTTATTTCTTAATATACACAGTGCAATTCACGAAACACGCTAAAACATTGCAAATGTCCCAGTAGCATCGCACACTTCGGTACCGTTCCGATATCACGCATCAATCGACTGTTGTGTCAATTATACATGGCGCCGCTTCCTCGGCACTGACTTTCGCAACCCTTGGTACAGCTCCGCCCGTACGCTAGCATGTCTCAGCTTGTTGGATAAAAATTTCTCCACATAAAGCGGGTCGGCAAGGTACGTCGCGCTAGTGGCAACGTATTGGAACAGCCGCAGGATGTTGCTGTACCTGAACAACGCGTAGCTTCCTTCTCTTCTTCCTCGCCACGTAAACTTGGGTAGAAAGTGACGATCGAACAGGAGGTCCAACATTTCCATCATGCGACGATCCGGATCAGATACGTACCCAACCGTCTCGCTAGCCCAGCGATGCACGCGCACACGAATCTCCGGATCGTTCAGCTGCTCTTCGAACGCATCCAACTCTTCGATGGTGTTAAAGCGATCGATAATAATCTCCGAGCTAGTGGTGAGTTTTTTGGGCTGCATCTTTTGTGCGATTTGAGGAACGGGGGGCGTAGAAGAGGAATGAGAAACAGAAAAGGGAGGAGAAGAAGGAGCGCTGGATTCCGCGTTGCCATCTTTTGTCGCAATCGTGTCTGGTGCCGTGGTTTCTGCGGTGCTGCTATCCTCGTACTCTAACGTAAACGATGGTGTTGCGGATGTCTGGGTGCTCTCGTCGTCTTCTTCCGTGCAGGTTGGATTTTTGTCCCCCGTTGGAAGGTTGCGCAATTGCTGCGTTTGCCTCAGCTTTGCCGCGGAAAGGTGGTTCAGCTTTCTGGAAAAGAATTCTGCCACAAACCGTGGCGTGGCTAGGTGCGTCCGTGTCGTACCGGCGTACTGGAAAAGGTCAACAATGTTGGCGTAGTCTACCATGGCAAATTTGCCCATTCTGCTTCGGCCGGTCCAGGTAAATTTCGCCAAAAAAGCGATATCTATTAGCGCGTCCAGTATTTCCACCATGCGCTTGACCGGCTTGCGCTCGTGGCCGATGGTGTAGTCGATCCAACGGTGAACCTGCGTTCGATATTCGTCGTCGTACAAACGCTCCTCGAAATCGTTCATCTCTTCAATGCAGGTAAGCGGGTTGACGTAAAACTCGAACGCGCTGTGCGGCGGTGACCATGCCTGGGCGGATGGCTTCCGCGGGTTGCTTGTATTGCTACTCGGTGTGGGAAGCGATTCTTCCGCCAACTCGTCCAAACATTTCTCCACCCTACGGAAACCATCGTACAGTCTTTTTCTTACCGCATCGTTGCTGCTTTCGATCTTACGCGTCAGCTCGACGAGCATGCCGGTCAGCTCCTCTTCGTCCGAGCAGCCGTCTTCGAACCGAGCAGCCGTCTGATACCCATCCCGGAAACCGTTTTCTTGCTTCACTTTCAGACTCGACCCATTACTGGCATCACTCGGTCGGTTGCTCCTTTTCGACGCACCACCGCCATAGTCCTTCCAGTGTTTTTGTAACGTATCGATCATTTTGCCAGCTATCGCAAGCGACTGTATGTTTGAGCACTTGATCACGCACGGGTGTTTATCCCACCCGGGCAACGGAGTGCTGCTGGCGTCGGCCAGCAGCGCATTGAGCGTGGTAACGTTCCGCACGCTCGGCCAGCAGAGGAACGCTTGCGAGTCTCTGTCGTCCCGCTCGAGCCATGTTTCGGGCGCCGCAATCAGCTCCTTGTTGCCGCCCTCGTCCACTATTTCCACTAAGATGTAGGGCATCCTTCAAATAAAAACGCGAGATTTAGAACTTTTGATCTTCAGCTATGTTTGCCTAATGTTACCTGCTGCTGCGATAAGATGGTTACGTGTCTCACTACGTCTTGGTGTACCTTGGCTTGCAATAAATGGGTTTCCCATATTATTTACACCGTACGCCACAGAAAACGCAAAATTCTTGCACGGAATCGGCGCCGTCCGCTGTGCTTGTGCTTTTGTTTGTTGTTATTCGGGCTGTTGAAACAAACATCTGTCATTTCTCGTATGTCAAACTGAGCGCAAGGAACAGCGTTGGATGCAATATTTCAATGAAATATTTACAGCGCTTGAAATATGTCACCAGATTCAAACACTTCGCCCGTTACTGGCTATTCCTCCTTTTCCATCCATGTGATACAATACTTTGATAGAGAGATTTATCGAATTGTTGTTATTTTTATGATAAAACCAAGTAAAACGCTATGGCAAAAAAACTATATACATACTTCCTCGTGGAGAACGGATCTCACGATTCCGTGCCGTGTATCGTCAGCCTAAAGGTGTCACAATAAAGCGAAAAAACCATTCTTAGGCTAAATCATAGCTGTATAGAAGAGCCTTAACTCGCAAATAAAAATAAAGAATGGAACAGATTGTATAGATCTGGCAGTATACAAAACAGCTTCTCAACCTATCCCAATATCAGCTTAAAACTCTTCACCGTACGTAACAACCGTCCGCATCATTCCGACTCGTCATCCGCGCTCATGAACAATGTTGGCTGCATGTCCTCCTCCGGCTTGAGCTCTATATTGCTAAAGTCTATGTACTCGTCATCATCCTCCATCACATCCTGCGTATCGTTTGAATCTTGTTTGAACTGCGTCTGCAAGTTGTTGCTGCTGCTGTTACCAATGCTATCCTTGCAATCCTTGCCAGAGTCACTGGGCACCTTCTCCGAGATGGTGCTGTAGTCGACCCGGCTTATCTTAACGTACTTTGTGCTCCCGTCGACCTCACGCACCTCACTGTTGTCCGGCTTGCTCGTTCGTATTTTTCTCGGTCCCGGCGAGTGCGGTACGCACCTTCGCAGCCCCTTCAGCGTAGCGGCACGGGTCGTTGCGTGTCGAAGCTTTTTCATAAAAAACTGCGACACAAAGAGCTTGTCCGCCTGGTGCGTAGAGGTCGTCCCGGTGTACGCATACAGGCTGATGATGTTGGGAAACCCCGCGAACGCCCACTTCTTCATCCCCTTTGTGCTAGTGCCGGTCCAGCTGAACAGCGGCAGCAGGTGCCGATCGAACATGAGGTCCAAGATTTCCATCATGCGAGCCTCCGGATTGCGCTCGTACGAAACGATACTGTCGATCCAGGCGCGCACCTGCTTGCGATAGTTTTCCGCGTTCAACCGCTCCTCGAACTTGTACATTTCTTCGACAGTTTTGAGAGGTTTCATAGTGAAGCCAAAGTAATTTTTGGTGCTAACCGCCGCCGGCGCAGGTGATGCTGCTGCTGCTGCTGCTGGTGCTGCCGGGACCGTGTTCGAGGTGTCCGATACGTCCGTCAAGTCCTCTACATCTCCCCGCTTGTGCATTAGGCTGACCATTGTTTTCTGTATTCGATAGAAGCCCTCGTTCATTTTCTTCGTCATCTCCTCTTGATTCTTTTCGATTAGGCGCTGGAGTGCGGTAAACATTTCCATTGCTTGGGACGTTCTAGGTGCCGCTCCTTCCTGCAATAGATCCGTGTCGGAGCAGGCAGCATCGTCAAGGGTCGATTCATCGAGCAACCTTTTCTGCGCATTTTTACGCGTGTTCGCGGCAGGACTGCTAGAGGTGGCTTTGGCACTTGCGCCCCTTTCAGGGCTGGGGTTCTGCATGTCGTCTATCGCTTTAGTTGCCAGTGCGAGCGTCGCCAGGTTTGACCGCTTAATGACACACTCGTGCTTTTCCCACATCAATGACGGTACGCTATGCGCATCCTGTAGCAGTGCATTTAGCGAGTTAATGTTCCGTACGTTCGGCCAACAGAGGTACTGTTTGCCATTTGTGCAACGGACCCAGCCCTCGGGTGCAGCTAGAATCTCCTTATTCCCGAGTACGTCCGTCGTTTCGAGCACCGCGTAAGCCATCCTGCAAGCAGATTTAAATTACCGTTTGATGAGGAGGGTCAGGAACATAAAAACAGGTCAATTTTGGTTACCTTTACATCAAATCCACGAAATTTCCCCAACTCCAAGATTGGCAGGTACGGTGAAGAAGGTATGCCGGTGACGCCGAACAATCGTTTTATTTTGGACCTGGGATAATATTCCGGAGTTACAGATGAGCCTCTTCCATTTCCGCTTCAACAATTTTAAACGCTATCGAATGCAATATTCCGAGTTGAACAACTATTCGACCCGCGCAGGCACACGGCGTTGTTTGGGGCTGTTTGTGGTTATTTTGGTTTCTGTTGACACAACCACCTCAACTGTCATGCAGCCTATGACAGACGCACACACACGCATACGCACACGCACACATGTAGCAGGCTGCGATGAATTGTTCGAGAAACAAAGGCAGCGTGAATTATTTCAAGGGAAGCTGTCAGCCCATACGCATCATAAACAATATTGGGCGCGTGGAAAGCAGCGTCGCGTAGCTCCCCCTAAAAAAATCAGAACATCCTACGCATTCCCAGAAAAAAGCGACCAACCAGCACCATAACCAAGAGACTGCGAGTCCCCCGACCGAACCATGTCCGGAATAGCAGCATCGCGACTCGGCGAGGAGCGCAAAGCTTGGCGCAAGGATCACCCGTACGGCTTCGTCGCACGTCCGGTGAAGAACACGGACGGATCGCTGAATTTGATGACCTGGGAGTGTGCCATTCCCGGCAAGAAGGGCACCGCCTGGGAGGGTGGACTGTACCGGCTGAAGATGATATTCAAGGACGACTATCCGACGAGCCCGCCGAAGTGTAAGTTCGAGCCGCCGCTGTTCCACCCGAACGTGTACCCCTCCGGGACGGTGTGTCTGTCGCTGCTGGACGAGGAGAAGGACTGGCGCCCGGCCATCACCATCAAACAGATCCTGCTCGGCATACAGGATCTGCTGAACGAACCGAACATCAAGGATCCGGCCCAGGCGGAAGCGTACACCATCTACTGCCAGAATCGGCTGGAGTACGAGAAGCGCGTGCGTGCACAGGCCAGAGCAATGTCGTCGGCCGACTAAGCGGCGGTCCCCGCGGTTACGCGGATCTAATGGAAATAAATTTATTTAACCCCACTACAACACACTTAGCCCTTAGTCGCGAGACTTTTGTTATTATTAGTTTGGAGCGCAAGCAAGAATATAACTTTTGTATAAACTAGCAAGCATTTCATTTTTGTCTAATTGTTTGTGGGGCTGGAGGCAGAGGGGAAGGAGGCGGACGATGGGTAAACAATCATCCACCATTATTGTTGGGCCGCCATCGCTCCCTCTTTCATTATTATTAGTATTCCCAACAACCAGCATTGGTGTTTTCAATCAAGTTTGTTAAAGTGATCTCTTTGCCAGAAATATAGTTCGTCGATCTTCATGTAGAGAAATTTATTTAAAAAAAAAATGTTAAATATATTTTATAATCACAGGGCTTATGGTCATCAATTAACAACTACTTTCATGCAAAGTTGAGCTTCTGTTGATGAATTATTTGTTAGTTATTGTTTCCTCTTCTCTACAGCTTTACTTTAATCTCTGTCCCCTCCTTAAATTAGCCTCTGAATTTAGACCTTTAAAACCAGACTTTCGATTCCAATCGAACAATGGAAAAGCATACCCAATTCTGCTTAAATTTAAGCTTTGTGCTTCATATCGGGGGGAAGGTTTCGGCGAAAAAGGGGGAAAATATACTTCTTCTGTGTCATCAGCTAAAAGTTTCTCCCGTGCGGCTAGTTCTTTCGTGCTTCCTTCTGCACAGCTCGGATGCATGAGTTTTAGGTCAAAGTTTTCCGTTTTAGGACGCGCCAAACTGTGGAAAAGATTATTTGCCCAGAAGTGTTTGATGTTTACGTTTAGATTAGAAAATGCATTGCTGTCAAATCGAGAATCGATCAAGCGCCCCCAAATCAGAGCCGCCTGTTGTGTCTGATGTGCCCGGGTTAGCAATTGTATTGTATGGGCTGGTAGACAATTATTTTAATTGTAAAATGGTAAAATTAAATCCAATTTTGACTCCTACGCAAACTGGCTGCTCACGAAATTATTTTTTATTTCTCAAAATTAGCTGTGAAATATTTCAAAGCATTTTAACTTGCTTGAAATCAGTTGCAGGTGCTTAAATTTGCTTGACAGCTGAAGTGTTGAATCATCTGACAGCTGACAGGCACCATCAACTTCCGCTCGGCGATCTCCGGCAGTTTGCTGTCTTTTTCTTTCTTTTCCGTCAATCGTAGGCTTCGATAGTGAAACACATTTCGTGTCGCTTAGCAAATAAATTGCCGTAAGTGCTGGAAAATGTCGATTTGTGCGCCGCCAATGGCATCAAAATGGATCCCGCAACGTTCGGCTGCATTGTGGGCGTGTAATTGCGCCACCTGGCTGATCGAAAATGGGCTGAAATAGCATAAATAGAGCCACCGTTTGGTACCCCGCGCTGTACGGATGGATGGATGTGTGTGCGCGCGGATGTACGAATGGAGTCGGCCGGTGGTGCTCCTGTGTGTGACCATTTGTCAGCGGATGCGGAAGATGTGTTTTGATGTCAGCGCGGCGTACCGATCTTCCATGTGGCCTTGCTACTGTGCTGGAACTAACTAACGCTCTGTTTTCTTTCTTTTTTTCGTCTTTTTGGTGATTTGGTCCTCGTCCCCGCACCTTGGTGGTGTAGACAATGTCCGACGTCGAAGTGTAAGTATCAGTTTGTTGACATGGCTGGGTGCCGCAAGTGTGCCACAAAACACGCTTACCAGCAACTGGCTTCAACCAACATCGCTTGTATATGTGCAACTATTGACGGATGTTTCGTTGTCCTTCTCTTCCGCACCGTGTGTTACAGTGAAGCCCCGAGTGCGCCCGTCGATGGCTCGATGGATGTCAACACCGCCCTCCAGGAGGTGCTGAAGAAGTCGCTGATCGCCGACGGACTGGTGCACGGTATTCACGAAGCGTGCAAGGCGCTCGACAAACGCCAGGCCGTGCTGTGCATTCTGGCCGAGAGCTGCGACGAGCCGCAGTACAAGAAGCTGATCACGGCCCTGTGCAACGAGCACCAGATTCCACTGATCCGTGTCGATTCCAACAAGAAGCTCGGCGAATGGTCCGGCCTGTGCAAGATTGACAAGGAAGGCAAGCCCCGAAAGATTTGCGGCGCCTCCTGCGTCGTGTTGAAGGTAGGTGTTTCGTTCAATGGAAATTCTCCGATGGCTCTCTCGTCACTTTTCCCGACAATCACTGTAATGCATTTCTCGTCTTTTTTGTTTGCGTCTATTTGTTACTTCAGGATTTCGGAGAGGAGACTCCTGCCCTCGATGTCATCAAGGAGCACCTTCGGCAGACAGCCTAAACCACAGTTGCCGCCGTACATTATGAGTTATTTTGTGAACGTGTAAGAAGATCACACATAAACCGAGGTGTATCCTGCTGAAAGATTACACAAAACCACTACATCTTCTGCTGTGCGCAAGTTTATTATCGAGAACGGTCCGCAATCTCTACCGGGGGAGGAGGGGCGTTATTTCAGCTGACGACAGAGTTCTTTGTGGTCGGTCCAGTTTTGCAGCTGACAGTCGCTGTTTGCGAAAGAAGAAAAGAAATGTGTATCGCAGTGCAGAAAATCGGTACAGTATTGTAGTTTCAAATTGGAATCCAGTTGGATCGACTGTTCTTACCGAGAGCAGTAGTACACATGCATACAGTTGGAGCATTTCTTGGCTGCCGAAGCTCCACAGTTGCCACACACCTTGGCCGCGTTCGCGTCATTTTCACTCTTCTTGCGCTTTTTTTCTTCCTGCTCGGTGTATCGCTCCAGCAGATCGGTATTGTAGGCAGCGCCAATGCGTTTTGCCATCTCGACCACATCGTGCTCTTCCAGGTCAATGAAAATTTTCCGCTGCTTTTCCACAATCTGGTCCCAGCCGGTACGCCGAGCCGCTTGCACCAGCCGTTCGCGTACCTCTGGCAGCTCTTCCAGCAGCAACGAAGCAGTGGAGCCTCCCGTTCCTCCTCCCGCCTCGTTCGTGAGCTGAAGCGTGCAGAGATGCTGCTTTAGCGGGATCAATGCCGGCAGCTGATCGAGCAGCTGTTCGTTCATTAACCCGACGCACTTGCCAATTTCCCGGTGCCGGTAGCCGTTGATTTCATAGTCCCTCATAAGATCACCGTTGAACAGTAGTCGATACAGACAGAACCACGTTTGGGCTTCGGTTTCCGTCACCTTCATTATCGCGTCGCCGTGGGCCGGTATCCAGCTGCCATTGCGATACTTTTCAAACACACCTTCGCGGTTGCGGCGCAACCACGGCTTGGCGTGTAGCACTTCCGCAATCAGGCAGGGAAAGTCGTGAACGCGCACTAGCCGCGTGGCAGCACTCAGCGGCAACTGGTCCAGTCCTTCGATTAGGTACGACACGATGCCGAGCGATTTGACCCCGATGCGGAAGTCCATGGTGCGTCCCATGCGTACCACTTCCTCGGCGGTCGATTCGTTCAGCAGCTCGTCCGGCGGTGGATCATCCTCCCGGTCGTTATAGCCATTCGCTAGCAGACCAATCAGCCGCCCGGCAGCCTGGGCACAGTAGTCGATCAGATCGAGTGCGTTGCTACCGAGCGCCTCGCAGCCGGACCGATGGTAAAGGACCGTTTCGAGCAGCGAACACACGTTGGCCTCGTGGTAGATCACGCTGTACAGCACGAAAGAGGCGTCGGGGTTCTTCAGCGCTAGCAGCCGGGGAAGGACCTCCGTGCGCCACACCAACACACTGTACAGCTCGTGCACCAGGAGTGGAATTTTGTCCTCCAATATTAGCTGCTCCTTTACCACCTCTTCCTGCTTGGTGGTGGCTTCTATGAAAGCCTGCTGGCAGAGCTTCTGCAGCACTTCGTGTTGTTCGATCCATCTGCGGAGGGGGAGTGACACACGTGGATGGAGAGAAATTTTGAAGATTACACGGTTGGAAAAGAAACTTTCTTACCCTTTGCTGCCAATATCGGCCACCTGGTAGGGACGAATGCTTTGAACAAATGGTTCTATTTCCTCCGGGAAAACTGCACACGGATACGAAGTCATTGTTGGGTATGTTTGTTCTAGTCTGCTACGTTGGCGAGATGGTTTTCCAGCTTGTTTGAAATTCATTTTCTCCTTTCCAAACGGTTACCTAGCAACCGACCGGATGGGTTGCTCTTATGCTCTGTCCATATGCGTGATTCCAGCGGCCATTGTTAGAAATCGTTTGATTATTATTCTACTCTCCACTATTTCCACAAGCAACAGCAACAGCAAAAGCGATATATTTGTATTAATAATTGCATTCGCAAGCAATTCTGCACCGGTACACACGGTTCTCTTTTTCGCACGCTCTATTTCTGGTCACCCGAATCGCTCATTTGAATTGCTTCGAACGCTCAACCCTACCGCCTAAACACGCCCATCGCGAGCCAAAAATCTGTATTTGTGAGCTCGCCAACGCTCGAAATCGGTGCGAATTTCCCTCGCTGGCGACGCTTTTTGAAAGTAAAGTTGTAACGGTTTTTTTTTTCCTTTCGAGCAAGGGTCCCGCAGGCCAAAAACCGTCGCCAACGCTCGAAATCGGTTCGAATTTCCCTCGCTGGCGACGCTTTTTGAAAGAAGTTGTGACGGTTTTTGACGTTTCGAGCGAGGGATGGCCGTCAAAAAGCTCACCTTGCGCTGCGGGGACGGGCCCGCTGTCAAAACAAATCCGTCCGAAGAGGGGGGGAAAAGAAAATTCCAACCAAATTCTGAAAACAACGTAGTTTCGAGCCTGGCCCCGTTTCCGTGTGTGTCCCCGTGTCCGCTGCTGGATGATAGAATGATTGCGCCCAGCTGCTCCAGTGCCGTGAAACTGATCTGATCTCTGTTGTATGTGGACGCCAAGGACAAAGGCTGCCCGCTCCCGCCGCCGTCGTCGTCGTCGTCGTGTGTATCCCATGCACCCAGAAGCGCAGAACCCGTCCTACGTCGTTTTCGGAACCGTATCCCCGCCCGTACTCTCCCACACCTCCCCAGCCGTTTGGCAAGCGTCGAGCGCAACAAGTGTCTGCGACCATCAGTGTGTGTGCGGGGTAGGTATAGCGAAAAACAAACACCAATTAACACACGGGAACATTGTTTGCGAGGCGGAATTGGATTAGGTAAGAAACTGGTCCGGACGGTAGAGCTTAGGCTATCCACCAGGATTCGTATTGGATGCGTTGGAAACGATCCGAGATTACCCTCTTGAAGCGTTTGAAGGGTCCCCTCCACCACGAATCAGCAGTAACAGCAACAGCCCCTTATCAGCTCCGAAGAAATCGCGAACGCAGCAATGAATGAAACACGTAAAACACGGTTCCCATTCGTCATTTTGATATTGATAAAGCAAACGATGGCACAGGTGGCGCGTGATAGGTGGAGTTTGCGACGGAACACAGCACTACAGTCATAAATTTCATGGCATTTAGTGCCCAACGGGGGCTTTATTCCCCTGCATATGCATGTAACGAGACGGACGAGTTTGTTTTTAATCCCTTTTCCATTTCCCTACGGCCGTGCCGAAGTGTAATAAGCCATTTTCTACGTTTTTAGAAGCATGAAATCCTCAACAAAACGCAAAAAAAAAATAATTGAAGCTAGAAGCTGCTGATTTATCATTCCGAGACGCGTATCTCCCAGCTGGCATATCGCTGTGTTTTTGTTTCAATCAGACCTATTGCGTACTTTATACCAATGTTGGGTGTATCGCCAAGACGATAATTAAATGCAGTAGCAAACAGATTCACTCCCCTCGAACGGTCGCCACGTGCGATCTGGTTTTTCAAGGCGAACAGGTTTTCCATCCGAGCGCACCGCGTACCGCACCGCGTGTGTTTGAGTTGTTTTTCTTGCTGGCGCAATACGCTCAACTATGTGTCTCTAAATGCTATACCTCTCTACCTTCGCTTTTACAGAGTACTTAGTGCAATTGGTGTGCGAAAGGCAACTTAGCGAACAGAGGAAAGCCTGCACGCGACTAAAGATGGGCAACGCGCACAGTGGCGGGAAGCAGCAGGGGTCCGGTTCGAGCAGTCCCTCGAAAGCGAAGGGAACCGCGGGCGCGGGCGAACCGATGCAGGCGAACGGTGGCAGCGCTGTGGCCGGTGCTGCTCCCGGTGTGCGCGGCATGACACGCACAGCGAGCGGGGCCGACATACAGGACCGGTCGCAGGCACAGTTCCAGCCGGTGGACAAGCTGGGCCGCATACTGGCCAAAAAGTGCGAGGAACTGCACGGCATCCACGGCGTCACGGGGGACGTGTTTGCGGTAAGCGGAGCGCGGGAATTGCGCGCGTCGTTTGAATTCGCTGCAACTCACCAAAAACCGGTCTTCCCTTTTTTTTCAGCGCTACGTGTTTCCCAAGTACCCTGACCTGGGGCACAAGCTGTTCCGCTATCTGCGGTTCATGAGCCACGCGAAAACGGAACACCTGGGGCTGGTGGCGTTCCGGCAGCAGAGTGAAAAGTTTCTCGCCCTGCTGGACGATTCCGTCATACTGGAGAGCTACGTGCGCATGTTTGGCGATCTGAACGAGAGCGAGCTGATAAAGCCGGA
The DNA here is from genome assembly GCA_000349065.1 of Anopheles quadriannulatus. Classification (NCBI taxonomy): domain Eukaryota; kingdom Metazoa; phylum Arthropoda; class Insecta; order Diptera; family Culicidae; genus Anopheles; species Anopheles quadriannulatus. The sequence continues at coordinate 450,756 of KB667888.1, read as the reverse complement.
AAACTTGAAGCATCTCCTGCGCACCTGCTACAATCTCGCGATGGCACACTACTCCGATGGGCCCCAATCGTGCCGGCTGGTAAGTGGCTACATAATTACCAATAAGCGATTGTTTGTTGCAAAATCGTTAACAAAATTGTATTTAATTCAACGCTGCACTTTAAAGATTGAGGATGGTGAGCTATCGGTAATATGTTTGCATATAAACACCATTTTCGAAATGTATTCTCGCTTTCCTATTGCAATTGTTACAAATCGTTGCTAATTTAATTCCATCTTTCAATGCAGCTTAACCGTACGCTCGAATCGGTCGTGCAGTCCTGCTTCTTCTCCAAGGAATCGCTCAGCCCGGGCTACATTTGTCGCTGGCTAGAGAACAACGTGCCCCGGCTGGTGCCGCCGATCCACAAATACTGCGTGCACGCGCTCAGCACCTCCCACCGGACGATCATGGACAACAGTATGGTGAGCAACAGCGAGACGGTCGTGTCGATCAGTGCCATCAACGCGGGCGAAGCTAGCTACGGGCTGGAGCTGCAGACACCCATCCTCGAGAAGACGAACCCGTTCGGCAAGGAGCTTGGCGGTGGTGTGGGCGCTGGCGGTGGTATCGGTGGTGCCAGCATGCTGCCCCGCGAACCGGGCAAACCGCTGACCGCGGAAGAGCGCGAGAGGCTTAAGAATCAGCAACCATTGCTGCCGCTGTCCGAAGCATGGCTGCTGGCCGGTTCACTTCCACCGCTGTACAGCAAACCACAGTCCGTGCCGGCACCGATCAATCCCAACTCGGCCAACCTAACATCGCACGTAAGTTGGAAATGGTGGGAAGGATGCAATTCCATGTCGATTTGTCAATTTGTTTCATTTTTTGAATTGAATTTTCGGTAGATTTTCCTGGCGAAACTCTTATCCCTGGTGCCCTCGCACTGGACATCCCTGTACGACTCGCGGCTTGATGGGTCGGGCACGAACCGGTTTTTGCACCACGTGCTCGGCTATCGCGGACCGAACCTGATACTGTTTCGCTGCGAGGACGATTTGCTGTTCTGCGTGGCGAACCCGAACGAGTGGCGCGAAACGCACCTGTACATTGGTGACGAAGGAAGCTGCTGTCTGCAGCTGCTGCCAAAGTATGTGCCCAAGTGTTTATCGTTTCTTTTAGTTGTTTCACAATGCGGTTCGCTCTTCCACGTACAGATTCCAAATGCTGGAGAAGAAGCCGAAAAGCCTCTACCTGAACACGCACATCCGCGGCTACCCGAAGGGCCTGCGGGCTGGGTCCGATCCGCGCAAGCCGATCCTGATCGTGGACGAGCACTTCGAGCGGCTCGAGTACCGGGCGCTGCAGCACAAAATCCTCTCGATCGAGGTGTGGGGCTGCGGCAACCAGCAGCAGCGCGACGTCCAGCTCGACATCAAGAAGTGGCAGGTGAAGGAAGCGGAACGGCAGCGAACGGTCAAGATGACAGCGGCCGACTGGATGGACCATCCCGATCGCTACCTGCTCGAGCTCGGTGGCCGTCAAAACTATAACAACTCGTCCACGTAATGGCCCCCCAGTTCGGAGGGAAACGACAGGATAGTCGTTGTTGCTGCTGCACTCCAGGTGGTAAGGTGGGCTTCGCTATAGGCGAAAAAAGTGTCAAAATTCAAACTCTCATGTATCCAAAATGGGAGAACGGATACAGATTTCAACACTCTAGGCTGGGGTGGAGTTTTGTAAGGGAATGAAATGTGTACTTATGTTGTTTTAAAGTGTGCCTGTTTGCTGCTATTTAGCATCGCGGATAGCATCGTGTGAACACGTGACTGTGTTGAACACGGTAGAGATTAGACAACAACAACTTATGAGTGGTAGATATGCAATAAGCATTGATTGAGCGAAACAAAATATTATCCAATCAACATAACACATTTCGAAAAAAGACAGTGATACATAGGACAAAGACTACACACACGCGGCACAAAGACTTCTGTTTTACATCATTTTATTGCTACACGCTTATCTCACTTTTGTTTTTTTTTTGTTTTTGTTTAAGGTGCTAAGCAAAAGAGCCCCAAAAGCAACATTTCCATGTACTGTGTGAGCTTTTGCTGTTCACATTATTAATTTGTTCCCACATTGTGTGTGTGTGTACTTACATCTTTAGCACGTATTGAGCAGTGTGCAGTGTATGTGTGTGTTGTTACCTTTAAGGGGCAGAGATACATTATTCTAGTTTACTGGGTTTTTTTCATTTCGCTATTATATTTCTCCTTCCTTCCTTATGTAGTGCAGTGTACAAGTTGGAAGGAATGTGGCTGTAGTTTTATATTGCAACACAATCAGATTCAGTGATTCAATGATGTTATTAAAGTATGCTGGAGTCGCTCGTGCTTGTGGCGGTGGCCCAATTTTTTAAACTGCTTTTGGACACGCAAAATGGTTAAAATGATTTCCCCCCGTGTCTCGGACAGAACATTTGTTAACAAAAAAATGTTGGCATGAAATTATAAACTACAACAGGCGTTGACCGTATTTAAGTATTTCTTACTGCTGTAATGTTACTTATTGCTGTAGCTGTGAACTAGTGTCTTATGCAATTGATGATGATGATGAAGCGAATAAAATGCAAAAGAAAGAAAGGTTTCTTCTCTCCTGTAGCATTATTTTCGATTGAAAAGAATTAAAAAAACTTCAAGAGATAATTAGAATATGTTTTTTGGCCAGGTTACGGGGGTACGAAAATAAATTTTAAACATCCCCTTTACTGTAAAGAGTACATTGGAAGCAACGGACTCGAAACCCAATTCAAATTGCCCCCCTCCCTATAGAGACCTAAAACCAAAATCGAACCCATACTTTTCATAGACACCAATACATAATCTTTTCTGGTTCAAGAACTATATATGACCTAATGCCTTCAGGACTGGCACTGAACCAACGCAAGTCCAGGAACTGAAACTGAACTAATACTGATCCAGGAACGAATATAAACGAAATGATCATATCTACCGTCCAATACCAATACCGGTCTTGGAAGTAATACTGAATAAATACAGGACTTGGAACAAGAGGCGAAAGAACTCCGTTGGAGCCGAAGCCTCTCAAAACTGTAAAAAAAAAACAAACGAACAACAACAACAGGACTTGGAACTGATACCGATACCCATTCTGGTCCTGGAACCGATCATGAACCCATACTGACCCAGAAATAGTTCTCAATTTAATTTTTTTTTCAAGAACTGTACCTGAAACTGTTCCGGATTCGGATTCTGAACGATAATTTGGACCTGGTTTCGGGTATGTATCCAATACAATTCCTGTTCCAGTTGACAAAACATACCCGGTAGTAAATGTGCAGCTTTGGAATTAGCGTAGGAAATAGCGTATGCAATTTAGTAGAATTTGTATAGTAATAATAGTATCGATATTATTTGCATAACTTCACATAAAACAAGCGAAACAGAAGAGAACGGAAAAATACAATTAAAAACAACTGCCAAGACAAAAATAAAACGTAAACAAAGCTTGCGTACGTCAAACGGGCTCAAACGTCAGCGTGCTCGGACGAGCTCTCTCTCTCTCTCTCCTTCTCTCTCTCGGTTTGGCACACCACGTGCTAGCCACCTTGGTAGTTACCCCCTTTCCTTTCTATCGACAACCGAACGTGTGCCCCCTTTACGGAACCCGTTTCCCTCGAGCCGTTCCGTTCTCGCACGCCAAGTGTGCGCTCGCAGTGTGTGTGTTGTGCTCCGCGTGGAATGTGCGTACGAGGCTGGTCACGGTGACACACCAGAGTAGGCCACGCAGCGAACCACAGTCTCCTTTCCGTTCCGTGCCGTTTCGTGCCGTGGCTCGTGCTGCACAAAAGTCGTGCATTTGTGACGGTGGGGAGTGTGAACTGTTGCGAGTGTAAGACACACCATCACCACCCATTATGTAAACAGTTCCGCGGGTGCAAGTAGTACCTCATTGTCGCGTAAGCTCTACCATCCCCCTATACAGCTGTGTTGCCGTGGCCGTGTTCCGGTAGCGCAATTTGTGGCAAATTCTCTATTGATAAGCTCGTGTGCGAGGGAAAAGTGCAATCGGTGCTCGTTCTTGGGGTGCAGAGAGTGCCGTCCAACCACGCAGCAATCTAACGGGATAAGCGACAAGCGCGGGTTCCCACTGCCACCCAACGGGACTTTCATGTTAGTGAGCAGCAGCATCTCAAGGCGGACGGAATTCCACTCCAGCACACAGCATCGGTGTGAGATTTCCCCATTCCCACAACCACCGTCCCAGGTGCTCCAAACTGCTCAAGACGACGAACCCCACTTACACAGGAGATTGACCACGTTCGAGGCGGTACTTTCACTGGTCGTCGAATTGAGAGCGCCTATGATCACGAGCGCGACCTGCCTTTAGGCACGAAACGGTGCGCGGTGCGTCGTTACAGTGAACGTTCAACCCCTGCCCTGGTTGCTGGCCTGCGATCGCCCTCCAACGTACATGTGCCATTACACAACTCGCCGCAGAAAACAGGCGCGGGGTGCGTAATAGCGCCAGTGCAGTCCCGGGTGAAATGTACCTTTCGGCTTAAGTTTGGTCAAAGGTGTGTGTGTGCGTGCGTGAAAAGAAAAACGGAAACAAAACTGACGGACACAGGAAAACACGTACGGAAATTGGAGACAAGTAAAGTGACCGAAAAACAAACCCATCAAAGCAAACATGAGCGCGAAGGATCAGCAGGATCGCGCGACGAAAACGATCCGCGTTGGATCGCGCAAAAGTGAGGTAGGTAAGGGGAAACGGGGTGGGGTAGAAGTGTTACAATTTATGGTACCGGTGAACTGACAATGGCTCATAAAGATTAAGCCCTTTTTGCTTACCTTGGGGATTATATGCGCGGGGGGTACTACACTCGCTTAAACAGCCGCTTGGTCCATAAGCAGAGTCATAGAATTTCCCTTTCAATTTGAATTTCTTATCCTATGGCTTCTTGGATTCTTGAAACAGATACGCAGGACACTAGTAATGCCGTACCGAGGGCGTGTAAGGCTTGTTAAACAAATGATTGACATCCGCGAAGCCCCATCAAACAATCTGTTGTTCCTTCACCACCACCATCCCCCATTGGATTGGTAAAAATATTGACTCAAGTGTAACAAACGTTTTCCGTACTTTTGTGATCGGTTTTGACGTACTTTGTCGTTTTCTTAAGCATACTCGTAACACACGTGTTATGAAGCGCTACGAGTAAGAAAAAGGTGGAAAGTTTATTAACTCATTGGTGCGTTGTTTTGGATCAGGTCAGATTCGGTTTTTATTTTCCAAAAATCAACCCCTCCCCCCCCTCTCCAAATTCACTCAAACATGACGCCACTTTAAGGCGGCACCGGTACACATAAAACTGAAAGAAGGGGGCTGAAAGAAATTAATAAATTATTTATAAATTGCGCGATAGTAGTTTAAACGTTATGTTAGGAGTGTTACACGAGCGCGAAAAGAAAATTCGATTGCCCTGGTGTACACACGCACACTTTATTGAAAGGACATAGCTCATCAATTGCTTCCTATCTTTTCTTTTGTGTTTTTTGCTGTCCTGGTCTTCCATGCTTCTTTGCACTAAAGTAATAAATAAAGGGCTGACAACATCATCGCCTCTCTCATTAACGGCACGAAACCCGACGTCCATTTTGCTGTGTCGCTGGGACAATATCCAACGCCCAGACCACTTGGATGAGCTGCGCTTGCTGCAGGCAATTAGAATTTCAAAGCCGACCTTTTGACACACCACCACCACCACTGAGGTCACTTAATGGGGACTAATGGGCGCGAGGGAGTTCCAAGCAAAATGGATCGTTTGCTACCGACTGGATGCACTCATTATGCTGTCATTAAAAAAAAAACACACACACACACAAACAAACATTTATTGCTTAATTTCATCAAGCGGACGTTATTAATTCGCTTTTGTTTTCATTTCCAGCTGGCACTCACCCAAACGAAGCACGTAATCTCGCTGCTCCAGAAGCTCAACCCGGATGTGGTGTACGAGATTCGTAAGTAATTTCGCTTCCAGCGCCTGCCAAAACTGCTCAAAATAGAATCTGCTCGGGGCACATCAATTCCATTGCACGATCGCAGTCATTTGAAAGTCATCGTGTGGCGGTGTCGTCCGGCCGTTTGGGTTGGGTAGATATCTACCCAGTTCTGTCCACCAGAAACGGGCTAGTCATGCTCACGAACTCCGCTTCTCCATCTTCCGGACCCCGCGCTTACGCGACGCGCGATAACTGTGCTCGCTGTTGCGTTTGGCGATAAGAGTCTGTTATAGGCAGTTGCCATCAAGCACGCTCCCCCCGGGGCCCGGCTCATGTATCTCAATTCAATACGATTGATCACATATCACACACACTCATAGGCATTGATGCATATTCGATGTGGTATGTATTCCATATTGTTTCTAAATTATGCGACCGACCGACCGGGGACAGTACCTTCGTATCGGCACGTTTTCTCCCGTACACCGGTGAGACACGTGTTGTTAACGTCTGAGAACGTTTTTCTTCCAATGTTCCTCTGCTCGCGAGACACGTTCGGGGCAAGCTTTTAGTGCCGTACATTACGCGCCGCAACATTGCGATACATTTGCGCGTTTGGCACAGCGGCCAGTAACAGCCCGACGTTGGCAAAGAGTTGACGCGAGCGCGCACGGAAAACTTTGAGTAATGATTTAAGGTGGTCAAACGCGACGTCCCATTACCGACGTCGTGTTACGTCAGTCGTCAGTTAGCGGGAAGGAATTATGCAAATCACAGAGCGAATGTTAGAGCGGAGCGCCTTGTCATTACTTTCCTTCCCCACCAGCGCGTTAGGACGCGGTCCCCAGCGTTATTGCTTAAACCGGTATTTTGTGGGAATTTTTTTGTCTTCTTCTTCTTCTTCTTCATCATCCTATGACCTTGAAAAGTTCACGACCGTTTTTGGTTACCGTATTTTTTGCCTTTCATAAATTTAGAAAGGCAGATATATTCGTTTCAAACCACTTCAGCATTGATTGGCAATATCAACTGTTGGTGCCCGTTCTTTCGCCTGATGCCCTCAAGACATTCCTGTTGCGAAGGTCAAGCAGCGCATAAATCCTACCGCACTGTCTGTGTGCTACTTATGCCTGTCTCACTACTTGTTCGCCGATAGGCTCGATAGATTAGGGCAAGAAGAAATGCTCTCAAATGCGCATTCATGAATTGTTTCCATATGATGCTCCTATCAGCCAGTTCAGGGTAGGTTCAGGTTGTAGAGTTCATGTATTGCAACACCTTTCTTCTGCTGGCGGCACACAATTAATGCACAAAGAGCACGGCAAGCCTCATTATCAACGGTGGAACTCAGCAAGCAGCAAACTTCTCCGGACCAATCTGCTCCAAACCGTTGCACCTGAAGATAAGAGGCTGGGCACTGGTCTAATTAAATGATTTCAACACCACACCGCAATGCTGTTCGTCAGCTTTGGCATTGTTATGATAATATAATCTTGCAGCATATTCTCACCTTTACACTCTCGCTTCTTCTGCCAAAACACGATAAGAGGGAGTAACATTATTTTTCTATGCCTTTGATGTGTTATTAATTTAAATATTTATTTGCCTTCTATTGTTCTTCTTTTTCTTCCCCCAAAACAGATACGATGACAACGGTCGGTGATCGGGTGCTGAACAAATCACTGCCCAAGATCGGCGAAAAGTCGCTCTTCACCAAGGATCTCGAGGATGCGCTCCGTACCGGTGGCGTGGACTTTGTCGTACACTCGCTGAAAGACTTGCCCACCTCACTGCCGCTCGGTATGGCCATCGGGGCGGTGCTGGAGCGCGAGGATCCGCGCGACGCACTCGTGCTGAACGAGCGGCATCGCGGCTGCACGCTGGCAACACTGCCACGTGGCTCGATCGTCGGTACGTCCTCGCTCCGACGGTCGGCCCAGCTGGCGCGCTACTATTCCCATCTCGCCGTCTGCGACATCCGGGGCAACTTGAACACGCGGCTCGCGAAGCTCGACGCGGAAGCGTCCAAGTTTGCCGGCATCATACTGGCCCAGGCCGGGCTCGTCCGGATGGGGTGGAACAAGCGCATCGATCAGATCATCGAGCCGCACGAAATACTGTACGCGGTCGGGCAGGGTGCACTGGCCGTGGAGTGTCGTTCGAACGACGAGTACATACTGGGCATGCTCGGGAAGCTGTGCCATCTGGAGACGCAGTGCCGGATACTGACGGAGCGAAGCTTCCTGAAGACGCTCGGCGGTGGCTGCAGCGCACCGGTGGCCGTACGGACCGACCTGAAACGACGCTGGCGAGCTGCTGATGCGGAGGATGGATCGCCAGTGCGCAAGCGAGCCTCCCAGGACTCGTCGGACGAAAGTGGCAACGAATCATTCCAGCTCGTCGTGGAGGGCGCCGTCTGGAGCTTGGATGGTAAGACGGAGATCCGTACGAAGGGTGACTGTGCGCTCGATCTGGCCGACAGTCGGGGGACGACGAATGGCGGGCGGAAACCTCGCGGTGGGGAGGTGAAAAAGCGCCGCCAGGAGGAGGGAAGCGCTTCCTCCTCCTCCTCCAGCCCGGATGCGGAACGTGTCTGCCCGATCGATCACGTCCAGCAGCAGCAGCAGCAGCGCAAGAAGAGTCCGGAAATTATTCGCGACAACGAAATATTGCTGCCCGGCTGCTCGAAGGACGGCGGTGCGCGGATGGATCTGTCCAAGTTTATCGACATTCACGGCGAGCTGTTCAAGAAGTGTCCTTATTCGTCCGAGCTGACGAAGCTGGTAACGGACGCGAAGGTGGGCTCCGATCGGAATGGCAACGAGCTGGAGAGTGAGGTGGTGCCCGACCAGGGAACGCCGGACGGGGATGAGGTGAAGCCGACCGAAAAGGAGCAGGTCGATCTTTGCCCCAGCGCACGCTTCCCGGTCGGGCAGGAGGTGATGGGTGACTGTCCGTTCGTAAGCACGGAGGAGAAGGTCGATCTGGTGGGCAGCATAGCCGTCGGAATGGTGTGCCCGGTTACGGGCAAAAAGCAGGACCATGACAATGGTGCTAATGAGACGAAAGCGGCACCACCACCGTTGCCCGGGGTGGAACCGCTCGTAGAGAAGTGTCCGTTTCTCGCTTCGGCCAAGGTGCTCGATTACAACGAAAATCTCGATCGGCGCCAGATCGTGGAGCCGACGCTCAAGGACGACAGCGAGCATCTGTTCTGCGGGATGCACCGGCATGCGCACATCGAGCGGGAGGTGTTCGAGCGCTGCGAGAAGCTCGGCTACGATCTTGCCCACGACCTGATCGCGAAAGGAGCGCTGGCGGTGATGAAGTGCGCCCAGAACGAGATCCACTCGAAGCTGACATAAGACGCGGTGGCGGGACTTTTCTTACTCGGTCTCTACTCTTCTCGCCAGTTCCTGTGTAGGCGTATGTTAATAGTTGAAAAGAAAAAAAGGACAAACCCCGTTGTAGCATAATTAGAGAGAAATTTTGTTGATTTTCCTGTCGTTCTACCGTTTTTTTTGGTTTCTGTTTTGTTATCTAACGTACTTGCCCGTTCGTGGGGAGTATGACGTTGACCTGTCAGAAAAGGGTGTTATGTGTAAAGTTAATGAAAGAAACTGTTTTCTTTTGCAATATAAAGTCTTGTACTGGTAGACGGTGGATTTGTAAATGCCTCTTGAAGTGTGTGATTTTAAATTTCGAATATTGAAAGAACTAACCGCTTTGGTTTGTGAAGTTAAATGTTTTATAAGTTGACAATAAGTACACTGTTACATTTAGTCTCGGTTGGCTAATGAGTATTTTGTTTCACTACGGGATGGGAGTAGACGAAGATCTCGTTGAGCTTCCTATCGCTAAGTACGCAGTGAGATCGGTCGTTGCCGAAGTCGCCCGATAAGATATCGATTAAAAGCTAGGGAAGGGACAAAACATCAAACACATTTCAGACTAGCGTTGGAATGCTATTAAAGTAGATTTTGCGTGGAAAGTATCAGCAGCAGTGCCAGCAGCTTAGCGGCGCTTCTTTTTGTCCTGCTTGCGGCTACGGTGGTACGGTCTTCTGGGAGTGTTCTGTGGCGAGGAGTGTTCCGAGCTAGAGTCTTCGCTGTCGTTGTTCTGAAAGCAGAGGAACGAACCCAATTTGTTAAGAATCAAACTGTCCACTGTACTACAAAAACACACACACACAGCTTACCTTCGGTGACCAACTTCCCGGTTCACCACTGCCACCAGACGAGTCGGGCAGGACGATGCACGCTGCCAGGCATACCATTTGGAAAATCGCCCCAACGTACAAACCGTACCGAATGACCGTGCCGAAGAAGTCTTCCTCGGCTATATTCACGAGCGTAGCGCTCATTTTGTTGTCGACAAACTGGAACGGCCAAAGATTTGCTTTTACCCTTTGGTGAAAGAATCGATATCGATTTGTTTTGTTTTGAGTACTGTTTACGCAAAATCGATTCCCAAAGAGCAATGATGTCGGCAGTGTCAGCTGGATGGCAGCACTGCTTGAGGAATGACAGACCAGGTTGTCGTTTGAGCAGCTTAGGCGGCGCTCTAGCAGCAATCGAACACGACATCCGACACGAACAAACCCATATAATCATATGGAGGTGCACTGTCAGACACAAACAAACAAACAAGACAAACATGTCAAATCCCATACATTTTTCATGTTCGATGTCGTGTTCGATTGGTGCTAGAGCGCCGCCTTATCCGACACGCGACATCCAACATTGAGCAAAGCCGCAACATGCTTGTGAATTGATGACTTTTTACTACAGCAATTATCCGCAGTACGCGATACTCGATATACGCGAATTCGCAGTACGCGATTCCTTTAAATTTGACAGCTCTATGTGTTTTTTGCAAATATTTTAATACTTTGAAATATTTTATGCTCTTTTTGAATTTATTTGATGTTCTTAATGCATTTTGCATTAAATTTGTGCAAAAGATAGCTGTTTTACAACAAAAAACTTTAATCCAAAACTCTGTGGCGATATTTTTCAACCCTCGAACCGGTAGTGTAAACTATTTTTCCATAGAAATCCGCTATACGCGAAATCTCGAGATACGCTAATGCGCTCGGTCCCGTACGATAGCGTATATCGGATAATGACTGTACTCTGGAGCAAATCGGAGTTGAGCATGCCGAATTCTGATTTTCCTACTGGCATCTATCT